>JAACNH010000158.1:0-105290 GCA_019447015.1 Hymenochirus boettgeri | reverse complement strand
GATAGATAGATGGATGGATGGATGGATGGATGGATGGATGGATGGATAGATAGATAGATAGATGGATGGATGGATGGATGGATGGATGGATGTCTATCTTCTTATCTTCTATCTATCTATCTATCTAGTCTATCTATCTATCTATCTATCTATCTATATCTATCTATCTCATCTCATTCCATCATCTATCATCTAATCCATCCATCCTCCACCAGCTACATCCGATCCATCCATCCATCCATCATCTATCATCTATCCATCCATCCATCCATCTATCATCTATCCATCCATCCCATCCATCTATCCTCTTCCATCCATCCATCATCCATCCATCCATCCATCGATCGATCGATCTATCTATCTATCTCTATCTATCTATCTATCTATCTATCTATCTACTATCTACACAACTATCATCTATCATCATATATCTATCTATCTATATCTCATCTATCTATCTATCTATCTATCTATCTATCTATCTATCTATCTATCTATCTATCCATCATCCTAGATCATGTATGATATTGGGAGGTCCTGTGTTTAATTTGTAAAGTTAATGTCCATCTATCTATCTATCCATCCATCCCCATCCATCCATCCATCCATCCATCCATCCATCCATCCACCCATCCACCCATCCCTCTATCTATCTATCTATCTATCTATCTATCTATCTATCTATCTACCTCCATCGGTAATGATGATAATTGGAGGTCCTGTGTTTATTTGTAAAGATAAATAGATACATTTGGACGCATACGTCAGCTCGATGGATGGACTTAATGATTCATTTGATGGTTAAACATTTGTGAAGTCATCCTTGTGACCTTGACTTGAAACACAAATGGACCCTTAACCCCACCAATCAGAGTACATTTATTTTAATCAGTTATAATAATAAAAGCAAACAATGTATTGACATATGAATCTATTTTACCCAGGTCAATTCCAGAACCCAAATATTTGTAATATTTTATTCCTTTTTTCTCAAAGGAATTTAATTAATATCAAAGCATTCGGTGTAATCAGCTTACTAACATTCCTGGTAACGAGGCTGAATGTACAAAGGGTCTTGGAGGTCTCACGTAACACATTCCATACCTGGAACAGGACATTGAGAGGACCGTTTAATTGTTAATGGGGAAGTTCACCTTTAAAATAAAAATGTAATTACTTTACAAGCGGGGCTTAATCGCCAACTTTGCATATATAGAATATAGGACAAGAACACTGAAGGAATGTCAAAAGTCACCAAGAAGTTCCATAAACCCTGAGCCCCCTTATAGGTCCTTCTAAAGGTCTCACCAGGCTTGTGTTTAAGGTGGCAAAACGTCCGTGTTATTAGTCTCTTAGGAATATAAAAAAAAAACTTTCTACCACCATACTGACAATTCACTTGTTTGCATTTTTTTATACTTGGGAAGATTTTATTTTACACAATGGTCTATATTATATCAATTGTTTAATTCATTATCTTAGGGAGCAGTAACATAGAATTAACTCAGTAATGAAGGCGTAGTTTTGGGTGCCATTGGGGATTCCTGGGTGGGGGTTGGAAGGTTGGGGTGAGAGATTAAGTGGGAATGTAGTCAATATTGGCCTTTTATAAATACAGACAGCAGGATTTATAGAATACAGAATGGGGATCTTGATAGATATTCATATATAGAAGGTATTTTTTATAGCGTCCATGGATATGGAAACATTAATGGGAACCTATTTATAAAGACGCAGTAACACTTTTTAGCAATACCGCTCTTAAACGTCGTGTTAATGATCGTATATCTATGATAATGCGATCATAGATTGACGCCCTTCATAGCTATGGTATTCTACGAACGGTTCATTAATTACAAACATTTACCGTAAATGTACGATCGCAGCCGTAGACTTAGGGCCGCTGTTGTACATTACTTATATTTCTAAATTGCAATACCGGTGTTTATAATATGGCCCTTAATTTCTTAGTTGATGGACTGTGTGTGTATTTGCTGCCATCTACTGTTTAAATACGAAAATCAAATCAGCTTCTACATAGAGGGCCTGATTTAGCCGCGTGCTGTGCTAAAACTAGGCGGCATATTTATAAGCTTTGTTAAGTTTTCCGCTTTTTTTAACGAAGCGTTAACCCTACTTACCTTTACCTTTTTTAACTAGCCGCTTCTATTTAAAAGCGGCGGTATGTGTATTGCAGTGCTAGTATCGGCTGTTTTATTTCGCCACCTTGAAGGATACTAGCCTCCCCGCGGTGGGGATGGGCAGCAACCTGCGGCGGTGGTCGCACCCACCCTGGGAGGCTTGCCCCCCCCGCCCACAACCCCCCGCGGCGGCGGAGACCACCCGCCGCCACTTCCCAGCAGCCCCTCCCCCGCTCCGGCAATCTCGGAACGGAAGGCTAGGAGGGGCTTCCGGGAAGGGGCCGCAGCAGGTGGTCGCTCCCCAGCACCCCCCCAAGCCCCCCCGCCCCGGCTGCTCCCGGGAGGGGAAGGGAGGAGCCACTGGGAGGGGTGGAGGCACCCTCCAGCGGGGCCCTGAGAAGGGCCTTTTGGCTTAAGGGGTCCCGCAGCGCGAACCGGGACCCCCCTCCCCGGCCCTATCATTGCCTTTGGCGGCACTTACAGTGCCTTTGGCAGGGTCACCCCCAGTGTGGGGCTCTTAAAAGAGCCCTTGGGCGGTGTCTCCTTTCTTCCAGTCCCGGCGGCACCACTCCGCCGAGGCCGCTGACCCCCAAGAGGTACCCCTGGCGGCGCCGGTGACCTCAACGAGCCGATGTTGCCGGCTTCTTGATCCGACGCGACGTCTTTCGGGCTGGCGACACCAACACCAATAAATACGGCAATACGCTATTTTCCGCGGCCGCGATGTGCTTGGTAATTTTTTTTCCGCTAATTTCGATTTTTTTAATAAATGCCCCAAGGGATTAAACTCGTGCTACCCAATATTGTATAGGTTAGCGCAATGGCTGGTCTTAAAGTGGTGCTGGGAAAATCCCTCTTGGGATTACACCAGGTAAATCCAGTATTAAATACCGGAAGCCATATTTGCCCCTCTAGGATAGAGAGCTGTTAATGATACACATGGGGCTTATTCAATAAAGTTTATCGTTTAAATGGTGCTAATTTTGCCTCAACCAATCAAATTTAGCTTTCACAAATGTTAATAAGATCTGATTGGTTGGGGCAAAATTAAGCACCATTTTAAACGATAAGAACTTTTATTGAATCTCCTTGACAGCATGTAAGGGGACACAGTGCTGTACATTATAAACAATACAGTACAGAATAAATATACAGTATGTATGTATATGTTTATTTATATAGCGCCACTTGGGTACACAGCGCTGTACATTATAACAATACAGATTATACAGTCTTGTATGTATATGTTATTTATATAGCGCCACTTGGGGACACAGCGCTGTACATTATAACAATACAGATTATACTATGTATGTATATGTTTTATTTTATAGCGCCACTTGGGGACACAGCGCTGTACATTATAACATACAGATTAACAGTATGTATGTATATGTTTATTTATTAGCGCCACTTGGGTACACAGTGCTGTACATTATACCAATACAGATTATACGTCTGTATGTATATTTTTATTTAATATCGCCACTTGGGTACACAGTGCTGTAAATTATAACAATACAGTACAGTATATAAATATACAATTGTATGTATATGTTTATTTATATAGCGCCACTTGGGTAACCAGCGCTGTACATTATAACAATACAGTTATACAGTATGTATGTATATGTTTATTTATATAGCGCCACTTGGGTACACAGCCCTGTACATTATAACAATACAGATCATACAGTATGTATGTATATGTTTTATTTATATAGCGCCACTTGGGTACACAGCGCTGTACATTATAACAATACAGATTATACAGTATGTATGTATATGTTTATTTATATAGCGCCACTTGGGTACACAGCCCTGTACATTATAACAATACAGATTATACAGTATGTATGTATATGTTTATTATATAGCGCCACTTGGTACACAGCCCTGTACATTATAACAATACAGATTATACAGTACGTATATATGTTTTTTATATAGCGCCACTTGGGTACACAGCGCTGTACATTAAAACAATACAGATTATACAGTACGTATGTATATGTTTATTTATATAGCGCCACTTGGGGTACACAGCGCTGTACATTATAACAATACAATTATACAGTATGTATGTATATGTTTATTTATATAGCGCCACTTGGGTACACAGCGCTGTACATTATAACAATACAGATTATACAGTATGTATGTATATGTTTATTTATATAGCGCCACTTGGGTACACAGCGCTGTCACTTATAACAATACAGATTATACAGTATGTATCTATATGTTTTTTATATAGCGCCACTTGGGGACACACGCTGTACATTTATACAATACAGATTATACAGTATGTATGTATATGTTTATTTATATAGCGCCACTTGATGTACACAGCGCTGTACATTATAACAAATACAGATTATACAGTATGTATGTATATGTTTATTTATATAGCCCACTTGGGTACACAGCGCTTTACATTATAACACAATACAGATTATAACAGTATGTATGTATATGTTTATTTATATACGCGCCACTTGGGTACACAGCGCTGTACATTATAACAATACAGATTATACAGTACGTATGTATATGTTTATTTATATAGCGCCACTTGGGGACACAGCGCTGTACATTATAACAATACAGATTATACAGTACGTATGTATATGTTTATTTATATAGCGCCACTTGTGTCCGCAGCGCTGTACATTATAACAAACATGATTATACAGTATGTATATGTTTTATTTATATAGCGCCACTTGGGTACGCAGCGCTGTCATTATACACATACAGATTATACAGTATTATGTATATGTTTATTTATATAGCGCCACTTGGGTCGCAGCGCTGTACATTATAACAATACAGATTATACAGTATGTATGTATATGTTTATTTATAATAGCGCCACTTGGGACACAGCACTGTACATTATAACAATACAGATTATACATATGTATGTATATGTTTATTTTATAGCGCCACTTGGTACACAGCTCTGTACCTTATAACAATACAGATTATACAGTATGTATGTAATGTTTATTTATATAAGCGCCACTTGGGTACACAGCGCTGTACATTATAACAATACAGATTATACAGTATGTATGTATATGTTTTATTATATAGCGCCACTTGGGTACACAGCTCTGTACCTTTAACAATACAGATTATACAGTATGTATGTATATGTTTTTTATATCAGCGCCACTTGGGTACACACGCTGTACATTATAACAATACAGATTATACAGTATGTATGTATAGTTTATTTATATAGCGCCACTTGGGGGACACACGCTGTACATTATAACAATACAGTTAACAGTATGTAGTATAGTTTATTTAATAGCTCCACTTGGATACACAGCGTTGTACGTTATAACATACAATATACAGTATGTATGTATATGTTTATTTATATAAGCGCCACTTGGGTACGCAGTCGCTGTACATTATAACAATACAGATTATACACTATGTATGTATATGTTTATTTATATAGCGCCCACTTGGGTACACAGCTCTGTACCTTATAACAATACAGATTATACAGTATGTATGTATATGTTTTATTTATATAGCGCCACTTGGGACACAGCGCTGTACTTATAACAATACAGTTATACTATTTATGTATATGTTTATTTATATAGCTCCACTTGGTACAAGCGTTGTACGTTATAACATACAGATTATACAGTATGTATGTATATGTTATTTATATAGGCGCCACTTGGGTACACAGCACTGTACATTATAACAATACAGATTATACAGTAGTATATATATGTTTATTTATATAGCGCCACTTGGGTACACATGCGTACATTATAACAATATAGATTATACAGTAATGTATATGTTTATTTATATAGGGCCACTTGGGTAGCAGCGCTGTACATTATAACAATACAGATTATATTATTGTTATGTATATGTTTATTTATATGCGCCATTTGGGTACGCAGCGCTGTACATTAACAATACAGATTAATCTAGTATGTTAGCATAGGTTTATTTATAAATGCGCCACTTGGGGTACACAGCGCTGTACATTATACCAATACAGATTATACAGTACGTATGTATATGTTTTATTTATATATCGCCACTTGGGTACACACACTGTACATTATACAATCAGATTATACAGTATGTATGTATATGTTTTATTTATATAGCGCCACTTGGGTAAACAGCGCTGTACATTATAACAATACGATATACAGTATGTAGTATAGTTTTATTATATAGCGCCACTTGGGTACACAGCGCTGTACATTATAACATACAGATTATACAGTATGTATTATATGTTTATTTATTAAGCGCCACTTGGGGACACGCGCTGTACATTATAACAATACAATTATACAGTAGGTATGTATATGTTTATTTATATAGCGCCACTTGAGTACACACGCTGTACATTATAACAATACAGATTATACAGTATGTTATGTATAGTTTATTTATATAGCGCCACTTGGGTACGAAGCGCTGTACATTATAACAATACAGATTAACAGTATTATGTATATGTTTTTATTATATATGCACCACTTGGGTACACAGCGCTGTACATTATAACAATACAGATTATACAGTATGTAGTATATGTTTATTATATAGCGCCACTTGGGGACACGCACTGTACATTATAACAATACAGATATACAGTATGTATGTATATGTTTATTTATATGCGCCACTTGGGTACACACGCGTACCTTATAACAATCGATTATACATATGTAGTATGTTTATTATTTAGCGCCACTTGGGTACAAGCGCTGTACATATAAACAATACAGATTATACAGTATGTATGTATATGTTATTTATATAGCGCCACTTGGGTACACAGCTCTGTACTTATAACAATACAGATTATACAGTATTATGTTATATGTTTATTTATTAGCGCCACTTGGGTACACAGCGCTGTAATTATAACAATACAGATTATACAGTATGTATGTATAAGTTTATTTATATAGCGCCACTGGGTACACAGCGCTGTACATTAACAATACAGATTAACAGTATGTATGTATATGTTATTTATATAGCTCCACTTGGGATACACAGCGTTGTACGTTATAACATATACAGATTATACAGTATGTATGTATATGTTTATTTATAGCGCCACTTGGTACGCAGCGCTGTACATTTAACAATACGATTATACAGTATGTATGTATATGTTTATTTATATAGCGCCACTTGGGTACACAGCTCTGTACCTTATAACAATACAGATTTACAGTATGTATGATATGTTTATTTATATGCGCCACTTGGGGACACAGCGCTGTACATTATAACAATACAGATTATACAGTATGTATGTATATGTTTATTTATATAGCTCCACTTGGATACACAGCGTTGTACGTTATAACAATACAGATTATACAGTATGTATGTATATGTTTATTTATATAGCGCCACTTGGGTACACAGCACTGTACATTATAACAATACAGATTATACAGTATGTATATATATGTTTATTTATTAGCGCCACTTGGGTACCCAGGCGTGTACATTATAACAATAAGATTATACAGTAATGTATATGTTTATTTATATAGCCACTTGGTACGCAGCGCTGTACTTATAACAATACATATTATCCAGTATGTATGTATATGTTATTTATATAGCGCCACTTGGGTACGCAGCGCTGTACATTATAACAATACAGATATCTAGTATGTTATGCATATGTTTATTTATATAGCGCCACTTGGGTACGCAGCGCTGTACATTATACAATACAGATTATACAGTATATATGCATATGTTTATTTATATAGCGCCACTTGGGTACGCAGCGCTGTAAATTATAAAATACAGATTATACAGTAATGTATGATATGTTTTTATTTATATGCGCCACTTGGGTACACAGCGCTGTACATTATAACAATACAGATATACAGTATGTATGTATATGTTATTTATTAGCGCCCTTATGGTAGTCCAAGCACTGTACATTATACAAATACAGATTATACAGTATGGTTGTATATGTTTTTATTTATATAGCGCCACTTGGTCACACGCTGTACATTATAACAATACAGATTATACAGTATGTATGTATATGTTATTTATATACGCCACTTGGGTACACAGCGCTGTACATTATAACAATACAGATTATACATATATGTGTATGTTTATTTATATAGCACCACTTGGGTACACAGCACTGTACTTATAACAATACAGATTATACAGTATGTGTATATGTTTATTTATAGCGCCACTTGGGGACGCAGCGCTGTCCATTATAACAATACAGATGATACATGTATGTATGTATATGTTTATTTATATAGCGCCACTTGGGACCAGCGCTGTACATTAACAATCAGATTATACAGTATGTATTGTATATGTTTATTTAATATAGCACCACTTGGGTCACAGCGCTGTACATTATAACAATACAGATTATACAGTATTTATGTATATGTTTATTTAATAGCGCCACTTGGGTACACAGCGCTGTACATTATAACATCAGATTATACATGTATGTATATGTTTATTTATATAGCGCCACTTGGGGACGCAGCGCTGTACATTATAACAATACAGATGATAACAGTATGTATGTATATGTTTATTTATATGCGCCACTTGGGGACGCAGCGCTGTACATTATAACAATACAGATGATACATATGTATGTATTGCAACGTATAGTGCTACTGATCTGGTCAAACATTTATACAAACATAGAAAAGATAATCAATGCACATTCCTGGGCCCCATACAATATCATATTATCTGCACACGTCATACTTATAAACAAAAGGGTTTTAGTATCACATTACTGTGATCACATGAATGAAAGCCCTTCCCAACCACATCAGGTAATGTATACTAAAACCCCTTATTTATAATGTATGCCAGTGTGCCGATAATATGATATTGAATGGGGCCTAGAATGTGCATTGATTATCTTTCCTATGCTCCACTAATTCCCCTTTAAATTTTATTCTCTTTCACTCTGCTCCCCTTCTTCCTTTCAGGTCCAGTTTAAAAGCTCTTATTCCAGGCATGTCCATCCCGGCCCTCAAGATGTTTTTAAACCGCTAGTTTCTTAGCATCCCCTACATACTTTAGCTGTCAGGGGTGCTGAAATTGCAGTTTATCAAAAGCCAGAGAGCCTCATAAGCGCTGTTGACATCCATTCAATTACTATTTAGCTTCTTTCCCTACTTTATTCAGTCCATCTTCCATTAACCCCTTATAACTTTAAAGGACAACTTAACCTATTAGAGAGTGTCTTTCTCCCCAGTGAGGAGCTGGATGTGGCAGGGCAGTATTCCTATCGGCCTATTAAAATCTAGGTGGAGGATCTCGCAATTCAGTACTTTCCATGAGGAGGAGGGTAAAATTGGTTTCATTGTCCTTTAAGCTTTTGTCCTTTAAGCATTTCTTTCCTCTCATTTTCACCCTCATTATAAACATTTAATTTATGGGGAGATCAGGGAAGGCCCAAACCAATGCTGGATTAGTTTTGGAAAGAACTGTGTACAGTTGGGCTCTGAGCCCTAGAGCTGCCACTATATTTTCCTACTTTGCATGGGATGATATTTTGGACATTTTGACTCCTAATGGGTCCTGTGTCCACTGATCATTTTTAACCAATTTCCATCCATATTTATTCATTCAGGATGATTGGACCTGACATGGCGTGTTATCCGCATATTCCAATATTGCCCGACGACTTTCCTCCAACACAAAGTCAGATCATTATCGTCAGCCCACGTGGACACCCAGTCTAAACTGCGACCAATTGAGAAGACTCGCTATCGCACCTTCCCCATTGGCCTGGAATACGTGAGGGACAGCTGGACAGGACCAGGGAGGAAAAGTTTAAGCTGATTGAAACTAAACCCAGGGGTGGGGAAACTTTCAATGTGTTGGGTGTATTAGTAATCCTTTCATTTCAGGACCATGTCATTATTTTTTATTTTTACTAAAACTCTCTGCAAGGGGTTCCACTGGGGATGGAACAACAGGACCCCTGAGATACCCTGCCTTAATAAAAATGACTATAATACAAATAATGTTTTCGAGGGGAAGTGTAAACCCGTATCTCATGAAGGAGGGGACGGATTTTGTAATATAATCCCAGTCCATTACAGATCAGGAGATTATTAGTTTAATATATAGTGGATAATGCACCCCCAACTGTAAATATAAGGATATTAGAAGTCACCGAGGAGTTCAGTGACCACATAAAAGTACGAGGCCCCGCAGGCCGAGTACCTTTTATAAAGGGCACGGAACTCCAGGTGACTTTTAATATCCTTATAATTTACAGTTCGGGGTGCATTATTTATTATAACCTACCCCTTTGTGGCTTCTGGTTTCCTTCTCCCCTGGAACTGTAAATTATAAGGCTATAATCTTACAGTTCCTCCATAAAAATCCACTACAGGGGTGGTTATAATGTTTTTATTGCGCTACTTAACTCCATTCATTAATTTCCTTAATTCAAACTATTGTCAACTAATAATATAATATAATTATTTCACAAGTGAAAAGAAAAGGGTTAAAGGCGAATATTTCATGAAAGAAATCTAAAAAGAATGCCATAGACCCTGGGTGGAACTAAATGCACCCGGAGGGAATTCTATGCAGGGACACTGTGTCAGGATGGAAGCTTGTGGGCGCTGCAGGAAGTAGGCAGACAGGAAGTGTGGAATGTTGGAGATCTGTGTGTTTACAGAATGAACCATTTACCCCCCGTGTCCAGTGAGTTACTGATTGACCGCAGATCAGGGAGGACACAGTCCAGGGTGCAGGTGGACAGACTGGGAGAGGAAAGGCTGAAGAATGGCGTCTCAATCCTATTACCTGGGTTTGACTTCACACCCAGCAGGTATATGGTGGGGGTACTGCTGGTAAATCAGAGCCAGGACTGTGCCTGGAGGGACATTTGTCTAGTTCGGTGATCCTCAAAAACACAACATTCCTCAACTACGAGGGAAGCGTAGGAATGCGGGGAGTTGTAGTTTTCAAACATCTGAGAGCTGTAGTTTGCCCATCAGTGCTTTAGTTCTAATGCGGGAGTAGCCATACTGATTGTATAGTTAGTTTACACACGTTATAGGGTCTGCAAGGCAACGGGGTATCTGAAGCTGACACTGGATGCCAGACGTAAACAAACATTGACATTATCAAACATTTTGCATTATTCTGCCCATAAACATGTTAATTGTAACCCCTCGTTCTTGGTAAACAATGTACTGTGAGGTGACGTCCTATTGGTTGACATTTAACATGGAGATCGATCTAGGGACCAAAATAGCGCCATAGTGCATGCAACTATTGCAAATTTCTGTTGTTTGTATAAGGAACCCAATAGAAAGTACACAATGATTTTCATTATTGTTTTCTTAATTTGCCCTCTCATTATATCGATGATATTTGTGGTTGCTAGGGCCACTGCCCCTGGCACCTGTTAACAAGCCGTTACGCTTTCTGACAGTGTTGGCAAATCTCCTTCAGAGAATTGGTGTCTATGAACATTATTCTTTAGCTAGTGGAAGGTCAGTAATTTATTTATCATTTGACCCCTAAATCATGGATGAATTTTTTAATTACATTTATTTAATCCTTTCGTTTCTTTTACTCCCATTTTAAGGTCATTGCCATCAATAAGTCTACAGGTAGTTTATGAGGACAAGTCCAGTTTGACCGAGATTCCCTGATTTGGTAAGTAGGAGACACACACACACACACAAACACCCACATGTGATTTAGAAGCAGATTTCATGCTGGTCCAGCTCTGATGTTTAGTACAACCTTCAATTGGTAGGACCCAACCCCAAGGATTTCACACGGTGTTTTTCCTGGTCTCCATCCAATCATTTCTTTCCCTTTAAATAGACATTACAGATTGTGGTATCATTAATGGTTCTTCTGTGTATTTAACATTTGGCTTTAAAGGCGTAATTTGGCTTTATCAAAAGCTCAGTGAGCTTTTTATAAGCTTGAGCATGTGCAAAGGAAGCAGCAGTGATGCAGCAGTCAATCATTGGCTGGGATTTTCAGATATCGCAACCTTGATTGACTGCGGAAGCCAGCTTAGTCTGTTAGAATGGAATAAGTGTATATAGATTTTTGCCTAACCTATTAAAACCAAGCAGTATGGCAGCACCTGTTTATATCGACAGATATGAGATAAGTGCTCTGTGTGCATCAAACAGAGGTTTATGGGAAAAAGAAAATCACAACATTTGCCCTTGTATATTAATATTTGTAGCTATTATAATAAACCTTTTTGCAGGACTCAAGGGGGGATCCATATGCACAGTGACAAACTGACTGTGACAGCTCCTGTGTTAATGTGGGTGAAGGTGAGAAATAACTATCATTTTATCCATATAATATAAGGTACTAGTGTGACTCCCTTAATGACTTTTCTTCAAAACAATAACCCCCTGCCCATCCTCTCAACTTGGATCAGTCCATTGTCATGGAAGAATGGGAGACTGTACCAATAAGCTGGAGAAAAGTGGGTGAGGGACTATGGCAGTGTCTGTGTCATCTTCTGAAAAGGAGTCATTACTGCTCTCTACCATGACCGCAATAGACGTCTATGGAAAAATTATAATCCTATAAAAAGATATTTAAGAACCTGAGAAAAAATGGAACCTTCCTACCTACCTATAACATGGGTCATGTCCGTACCCTCTTTTAACTCTTTAGCTTCTGGTTGGATGTCCTTGGAGGCGACCATGCCTGTTAGGGAAACGTGTAGAGTTTCAGTCATGACTGTCCCATTCCTTCTCCATTACAGGCACTTAATGTTACTCTCCACAGACTGAGTGTCATCAGGTTTCACACCTATCTAAGTCAAGGCTCTGTCTGGCTCAGCCAGGTAAGTTTCATCAGTCTCGATATAGATGATAAAGGTTGTTTTTTTCTTTATAATTAGGATGGGTTTATTATGTCACAAGCAAACGCACTAGGTCGTATTTTACTATGTGTACTGTACATTTATAACTGTGTGTACTGTACATTTATAACTGTGTGTACTGTACATTTATAACTGTGTGTACTGTACATTTATAACTATGTATACTGTACATTTATAACTGTGTATACTGTACATTTATAACTATTAACTGTACATTTAACTGTGTGTACTGTCATTATAACTGTGTATCTGTACATTTATAACTGTTGTACTGTACTTTATAACTGGTGCACTGTACATTTATAACTATGCGTACTGTACATTTATGACTTGTATAGTGTACATTTATAACTATCTATACTGTACATTTTAAACTGTGTGTACTGTACATTTAATAACTGTGTGGCACTGTACATTTATAACTATGCGTACTGGCACATTTATGACTGTATAGTGTACATTTATAACTATGTATACTGTACATTTTAAACTGGTGTACTGTACATTTATAACTGTGTGCACTGTACATTTATAACTATGCGTTACTGCACTTTATGACTGTATAGTGTACATTATAACTATGTATACTGTACATTTATAACTGTGTGTACTGTACATTTATAACTGTGTGCACTGTACATTTATAACTATGCGTACTGTACATTTATGACTGTATAGTGTACATTTATAACTATGTATACTGTACATTTATAACTGTGTGTACTGTACATTTATAACTGTGTGCACTGTACATTTATAACTATGCGTACTGCACATTAACGTATAGTGTACATTTATAACTGTATACTGTACATTTAGAATGTGTGTACTGTACATTAATAACTGTGTATACTGTACATTTAACCTGTGTGTACTGTACATTTATACTGTGTGCACTGTACATTTATAACTATGCGTGTACATTTATACTGTAAGTGACATTTATAACTTTTATGTCTTTATACCTGTGTGTACTGTACATTTATACTGTGTGCACTGTACATTTATAACTATGCGTACTGCACATTTTATGACTGTATGTGTACATTTATAACTATGTATCTGTACATTTAAACTGTGTGTACTGTACATTTATAACTGTTGTATACTGTACATTTATAACTGTGTGTACTGACATTCATAACTGTGTGCACTGTACATTTATACTATGCGTACTGTACATTTATGACTGTATAGTGTACATTTATAACTATGCGTACTGCACATTTATGACTGTATACTGCACATTTATAACTATGTATACTGTACATTTATAACTATGTATACTGTACATTTATAACTGTGTGTACTGTACATTTATAACTGTGTGTACTGTACATTTATAACTGTGTATACTGTACATTTATAACTGTGTACTGTACATTTATAACTGTGTGCACTGTACATTTATAACTATGTCGTACTGTACATTTATGACTGTATAGTGTACATTTATAACTATGCGTACTGTACATTTATGACTGTATAGTAATCATTTATAACTGTGTGTACTGTACATTTATAACTGTGTATACTGTACATATAACTGTGTTACTGTACTTTTATAACTGGTGCACTGTACATTTATAACTATGCGTACTGTACATTTATGACTGTATAGTGTACATTTATACTATGCGTACTGTACATTTATGACTGTATAAGTATACTTTATAACTGTGTGTGACATTTATAACTGTGTGTACTGTCATTTATAACTGTGTGTACTGTACATTTATAACTGTGTATACTGTACATTTATAACTGTGTGTACTGTACATTTATAACTGTGTGTACTGTACATTTATAACTGTGTATACTGTACATTTATAACTGTGTGTACTGTACATTTATAACTGTGTGCACTGTACATTTATAACTGTGTATACTGTACATTTATAACTATGCGTACTGCACATTTATGACTGTATAGTGTACATTTATAACTATGCGTACTGTACATTTATGACTGTATAAGTATACATTTATAACTGTGTGTATTGTACATTTATGACTGTATAGTGTACATTTATAACTATGCGTACTGCACATTTATGACTGTATAGTGTACATTTATAACAAAACATTTCATCACGTCAACTTCAAAAAATAAACTGATTTCATCAATTGTTCTAATTATGTCAACACTTGCTTTTGCCTTATAGCAAGTTGTATGAAGATTGCAGTAGCTGTATAGCAATATGTGTCCGTACATAAGAATACACACGCTATGTGTCTGTACATAGGAATACACACGCTATTGTCGTACATGAGGAATACACATGCTATGTGTCCGTACATAAGGAATACACCTGCTATGTGTCCGTACATAAGGAATACACATGCTATGTGTCCTACATAAGGAATACACACGCTATGTGCCGTACATAAGGAATACACATGCTATTGTCTGTACATAAGGAATACACACGCTATGTGTCCATCATAAGGAATACACATGCTGTGTCCGTACATAAGGAATACACATGCTATGTGTCCGTACATAAGGAATACACACGCTATGTTTCCTACATAAGGAATACACACGCTATGTGTCCGTACATAAGGATACACATGCGTGTCGTACATAAGTAATACACGCTAGGTGTCTGTACATAAGGAATACACATGCTGTTCCGTACATAAGGAATACACACGTCTATGTGTCCGACATAAGGAATACCACTGCTATGTGTCCGTACATAAGGAATACACAACTCTATGTGTCCGTACATAAGGTAATACACATGCTGTGTCCGTACATAAGGATACACATGCTGTCCGTACATAAGGAATACACATGCTATTGTGCCGTACATAAGGAATACACACGCATGTGTCCGTACAGAAAGATACACATGGCTTGTCCGTACTAAGGAATACACATGCGGTTCGTACATAAGGATACACAGCTATGTGTCCGTAACATCATAATTCACAACGCCTATGTGTCCCGTACATAAGGAATAACACACAGCTATTGTTCCGTACATAGGAATACACATCTAGTTCTTAATAAGAATACACACGCTATGTGTCCTACATAAGGAATCACTGGTGTCGTACAGAGAATCACACGCATGTTGCCGTACATAGTAAACACGCTTGTCGTAATAAAGAATACCACGCTATGTGTCCGTATATAAAGAATACACACGCTACTGTATGTGTCTGTACATAAGAAATTCACACGCTATGTTTTTCGTATAAAAGAATCACACGCTATGGTCCGTACATAAAGAATACAAGCAATGTGTTAATGTTATTAGGAGAAAACAAAATCATATTATAGTGTAGGACATCTCATTTATTAATTTCAGCCCAATGTGTCCACGCCTCGGCCCGGAATACCAATTATTAGTGCATGTAGCATGTAGTCAGGTCACAATACACAACGTTCATTTGGGTTATTTATAACCCAAATGAGGCAAAATTAGCACCATTTTTAAATAAAACTTTTATTGATCTCGATTTGTATTTTTCCTGTCCCTATATAAATAACTGTTAACGCCCCATTGGAATTTCTCATTTTATTGGTGGGCGCAGCAACATGGCAGCGTTTACTGGAAATATGGTGCAAGGGACCAACTTCAACATTTATCTGCCGACCTTCCCCTTCACATCTTGTTACATAGTAACATAGTATTGGTGGTTGTATAAAGACATACATCCATCTAGTCCAACCTTTATACCCTACCCATAATATCAAAATAACAGTTACATAGTAACATAGTATTGGAGGATGTATAAAGACATACGTCCATCTAGTCCAACCTTTATACCCTACCCATAATGTCTGTATAACAGTTACATAGTAACATAGTATTGGAGGTTGTATAAAGACTTACGTCCATCTAGTCCAACCTTTATGCCCTACCCATAATGTCTGTATAACAGTTACATAGTAACATAGTATTGGAGGTTGTATAAAGACATACATCCATCTAGTCCAACACTTATACCATTATATAGAATTTATTGAACATGCTACTCAATAATAAACCTACCTATAATTCTGTATAACATTTACTAGTAAACATAGTATTGAATTATAAAGACTACATCCCTCTAGTCCAAACCTTTATACCCAGACCCATAATGTCTGATAACCAATTACTAGTAAAGCACATATTGGGAGGTTGTAAAAGTCCATCCATCCTCTAGTCCAACCTTTATACCCTACCTATGTCTGTATACAACAGTTTACATAGTACATAGTACTTGGAGGTTGTATACAACTACACATACGATCCATTCTATGTCCACCTTTACATACGCGCGTGTACACCCATATGTCATGTAACATCTACCAATAGTAACATATAAGTATTTGAGGGTTGTATAAAGACATACTGTTCCATTCTAGTCCAATAACTACCATTTTAATACTCTAAACCATAAGGTCTGTATATACACAATTAACATAGTAACATATGTATTTGGATAGTATGACAATGAAACAAACATACGTTCCCAATCGATCCAAACCTTTACACCTTCCTTTTATTAGCCTAACTAACGTTTGTAATCCAGAGAAGGCAAAAAATAACCCCAGCTTGAAAACACTAGCCTGTCTCCAAATGCTGAGTTACAAAGGAGAAGTTGCCATAGGTCCTCGAATACATCCGCTCTGACTCCTTGATTGTGTAGTCATCCTAAGGAGTGGAAGTCAGGATTCCCGTGTGGAACCTATTAATGCTCTAGTGAACTTCATCTAGTCCAAAGAGAAAGTTAAATGCATAGTGCTGGAAAATAAGGGTGGCCACACAAATTTGTGACCCTCTTGGGCCCAATAGGGACATTTGTCACTTAGGCGGTGTACTTTCTTTTTGTTTGTTTGTTTGTTTGTTAGTGTATTTAATACACTGTAATTCAGGGATGGCCGGGTATTGATAACGATATAAAGGTACGTCATGTAGATTTATAAAGAATATAAAGGGTACAAGTCAGTCTGCTTTTAATATATTATATGAGTGTGGACCCTGTGGTGTATATTGTATCAATAACAAACGTTACAGTCTGTTGTCTTGTTCTAAATTATATAAAGGTACTGGCAGGGTAGTTTAAAAAAAAAACAATATAATGGGCAGCGGCTAGGATATTTATAATACCAAAGTTACAGAGTATTTCTAAAAATGTAATGGGCGTTTAAGGTATTTTAACAATATAAAAGGGGCCGGTCGGGTATTTATAACAATGTAAAGGGACCGGTATCAGGTGTATTTATCGTAATGTAGAGGGAATGGTCCAGGTATTTACTACAAAGGTAATGGGAGTCAGGGTATTTATAAACAATATAAAGGGGCGGTCGAGCGTATTTATTGTACGTGATGGTAAAGGGACGTCAGGGTATTTATAACAATGGTTTAAAGGGGACAGTCCAGGGGTTTTTATAAGTAATCGTACGGGACTGTCAGGATAATGTACAGCGCTGTGTCCCCAAGTGGCGCTATATAAATAAACATATACGTACATACTGTATAATCTGTATTGTTATAATGTACAGCGCTGTGTACCCAAGTGGCGCTATATAAATAAACATATACGTACATACTGTATAATCTGTATTGTTATAATGTACGGCGCTGCGTCCCCAAGTGGTGCTATATAAATAAACATATACATACATACTGTATAATCTGTATTGTTATAATGTACAGCGCTGTGTACCCAAGTGGCGCTATATAAATAAACATATACATACATACTGTATAATCTGTACTGTTATTTTTATTATATTACAGTATAACAAACTGCACACAGGTACACGGTATTACAGTATAACACACACTGCACACATGTACATAGTATTACAGTATAACACACACTGCACAAAGGTACACAGTATTACAGTATAACACACTGCACACATGTACACAGTATTACAGTATAACACACACTGCACACAGGTACACAGTATTACAGTATAACACACTGCACACATGTACATAGTATTACAGTATAACACACACTGCACACATGTACATAGTATTACAGTATAACACATACTGCACACAGGTACACAGTATTACAGTATAACACACATTGCACACAGATACACAGTATTACAGTATAACACACACTGCACACAGGTACACAGTATTACAGTATAACACACTGCACACATGTACACAGTATTACAGTATAACACACACTGCACACAGGTACACAGTATTACAGTATAACACACACTGCACACAGGTACACAGTATTACAGTATAACACACACTGCACACAGGTACACAGTATTACAGTATAACACACTGCACACATGTACATAGTATTACAGTATAACACACACTGCACACATGTACATAGTATTACAGTATAACACACACTGCACACATGTACATAGTATTACAGTATAACACATACTGCACACAGGTACACAGTATTACAGTATAACACACATTGCACACAGATACACAGTATTACAGTATAACACACACTGCACACAGGTACACAGTATTACAGTATAACACACTGCACACATGTACATAGTATTACAGTATAACACACACTGCACACAGGTACACAGTATTACAGTATAACACACATTGCACACAGGTACACAGTATTACAGTATAACACACACTGCACACGGGTACACAGTATTACAGTATAACACACTGCACACATGTACATACTGTATAATCTGTATTGTATAAATGTACAGCTGCTGCGCCCAGTTGGCTAAATCTACACGATTTGTGGGGGGGGGGGGGGTAAGACGCGCTTTACCCAAGTGGCGCTATATAAAATAAACATATAATACACATACTGTAATAATCTGTATTGTATAATGTACGCGCTGTGTACCCAGTGTCGCTATATAATAAACATATACATACATACTGTATAATCTTGTATGTGTAAATATGTACAGGCTGGTCCCCAAGTGGCGCTTATAAATAAACTTACATACATACTGTATAATCTGTATTGTTATAATGTACAGCCTGTTGTACCCAAGTGCGCTATATAAATAAACATATACATACTACTCTATATCTGTAATTGTTTATAATGTACAGGCTGTGTCCCAAGTGGCGCTATATAAACATTACATACTACGGTATAATCTGTATTGTTATAATGTACAGCGCTGTGTACCCCAAGTGGCGCTATATAAATAAACATATACATACATACTGTTAATCTGTATTGTTATAATGTACAGCGCTGTTCCTAAGTGGCGCTATATAAATAACATTCATACATACTGTAATATCTGTATTGTTTATAATGTACAGCGCTGTGTACCCAAGTGGCGCTATATAAATAATAAATTACATACTGTAAATACTAGATCGTAGTGTATAATGTACAGCGCTGTGTCCCCAGTGGCGCTATATAAACATATACATACTCTGTATAATCTGTATTGTTATAATGTCAGCGTGTTTACCCAGTGGCGCTATAATAAATAACCTATACATACTGATAATCTTTATGTTTAAGTTTACAGCGCTGTGTCCCCAAGTGGCGCTATATAAATAAACATATACATACAGTACTGTTAATCTGTATTGTTTTATAATGTACAGCGCTGCTCCCCAGTGGCGCTATATAAATAAACATATACCTACATACTGTATATCTGTATTGTTATAAATGTACAGCGCTGGTCCCCAATGGCGCTATATAAATAAACATATACATACATACTGTATAATCTGTATTGTTATAATGTACAGCGCTGTGTCCCCAGTGGCGCTATATAAATAAACATATACATACATACTGTATAATCTGTATTGTTATAATTGTACAGCGCTGTGTCCCAAGTGGCGCTATAAAATAAATACATATACATACATACTGATAATCTGTATTGTTATAATGTACAGCGCTGTGTACCCCAAGTGCGCTATATAAATAAACATACATACATACTGTATAATCTGTATTGTTATAATGTACAGCGCTGCGTACCCAAGTGGCGCTATATAAATAAACTATACATACATACTGTATAATCTGTATTGTTATGAATGTACAGCCACTGGTACCCAAGTGGCGCTATATAAAATAACATATACATACATACTGTATAATCTGTATGTGTTATAAATGTACAGCGCTGTACCCAAGTGGCGCTATATAAATAAACATAACTACATCCTATAATCTGCTATATAAATAAACATATACATACATACTGTATAATCTGTACTGTTATAATGTACAGCGCTGTCTCCCCAAGTGGCGCTATATAAATAAACATATATATATATACATACATACAAATGTCCGATTCTCAAATCATTCCCTATACCTATTATGGGGGGGGGAGATAGGTAAGAGCTATTATTGAAACAATGGATAGTATGGTGGATAAATAGATCCCTTGCACTAGGCGTATAAAGACTATATTGTATCAAGGTCACTTTCTCTTTGTATGTTTTATCTCCTATACAGAACTGTATTATGATGTCAGTTCCTGTCAAATACTGAGACAGAGGTCTCTGAAAACCTCCCCCAAGTTGCGCTACTAAATAAACTATACTACCAACTACGTATAACTTTTTGTTATAAGTTACAGGTCGCTGTGTACCCAAGTGCGCTAAATAAATAACATATACTACATACCGTATAATCTGTATTGTTATAATGTACAGCGCTGTGTCCGCCAAGTGTCGCTATATAACATACATACTGTATAATCTGTATGTTATAATGTACAGCGCTGTGTACCCAAGTGGCGCTATATAAATAAACATATACATACTACTGTATAATCTAGTATTGTTTATAATGTACAGCGCTGTGTACCCAAGTGGCGCTATATAAATAACATATACATACATACATACTGTATAATCTGTATTGTTATAATGTACAGCGCGCTGCGCCCCCAGTGGCGCTATATAAATAAACTATACATACATACTGATAATCTGTATGTTTAATGTACAGCGCTGTGGTACCCAAAGTGGCGATATAAATAACATATACATACATACTGTATAATCTGTATTGTTATAATGTACAGCGCTGTGTACCCCAAGTGACTGCTATATAAATAAATCATATAATACATACTGTATAATCTGTATTGTTATAATTACAGCGCTGTGTACCCAAGTGGCGCTATATAATAAACATATACATACATACCTGTATAATCTGTTTGTTATAATGTACAGCGCTGTGTACCAAGTGGCGCTATATAAATAAACTATACATACATACTGTACAATCTGTATTGTTATAATGTACAGTGCTGTGTATCCAAGTGGCTCTATAAAACATATACGTACATACTGTATAATCTGTATTGTTAAGATACAGCGCTGTGACCCAAGTGGCGCTATATAAATAAACATATACATACATACTGTATATCTGTATTGTTTATAATGTACAGCGCTGTGTACCCTAGTGGCGCTAATATACTAAACTATACATACATACTGATAATCTGTATTGTTATAATGTACAGCGCTGCGTCCCAAGTGGCGCTATATAAATAAACTAACATGCATACTGTATAATCTTGTATTTTATAATGTACACGCTGTGTCCCCAAGTGGCGCTATATAATAAACATATACATACATACTGTATAATCTGTATTGTTTATAATGTACAGCGCTGTGTACCCAAGTGGCGCTATATAAATAAACATATACATACATACTGTATAATCTGTATTGTTATAATGTACAGCGCTGTGTACCCAAGTGGCGCTATATAAACATATACTACATACTGTATAATCTGTATTGTTATAAATGTACAGCCTGTGTCCCCAATTGGCGCTATATAAATAAACATATACATACTGTATAATCTGTATTGTTATAATGTACAGCACTGTGTCCCCAAGTGGCGCTATAATAAATAACATATACATACTGTATAATCTGTATTGTTATAATGTACAGCGCTGTGTACCCAAGTGGCGCTATATAAATAAACATATAACAATACAGATTATACAGTATGTATGTATATGTTTATTTATATAGTGCCACTTGGGGACACAGTGCTGTACATTATAACAGTACAGATTATACAGTATGTATGTATATGTTTATTTATATAGCGCCACTTGGGTACACAGCGCTGTACATTATAACAATACAGATTATACAGTATGTATGTATATGTTTATATAGCGCCACTTGGGGACACAGCGCTGTACTTATACCAATACAGATTATACGGTATGTATGTATATGTTTATTTATATAGCGCCACTTGGGGACACAGCGCTGTACATTATAACAATACAGATTATACAGTATGTATGCATATGTTTATTTATATAGCGCCACTTGGGTACACAGCACTGTACAATATAACAATACAGATTATACAGTATGTATGTATATGTTTATTTATATAGCGCCACTTGGGTACACAGCGCTGTACATTATAACATACAATTATACAGTATGTATGTATATGTTTTATTTATATAGCGCCACTTGGGGACGCAGCGCTGTACATTATAACAATCAGATTATACAGTATGTATGTATATATGTTTTATATAGCGCCACTTGGATACACAGCACTGTACATTATAACAATACAGATTATACAGTATGTATGTATAATGTACAGTGCTGTGTATCCAAGTGGCGCTATATAAATACACATATACATACATACTGTATAATCTGCATTGTTATAATGTACAGCGCTGCGTCCCCAAGTGGCGCTATATAAATAAACTATACATACATACTGTATAATCTGTATTGTTATAATGTACAGCGCTGTGTACCCAAGTGGCGCTATATAATAAACATATACATACATACTGTATAATCTGTATTGTTATAATGTACATGCTGTGTACCCAAGTGGCTATATAAAAAACATATGCATACATACTGTATAATCTGTTTGTTATAATGTACAGCGGCTGTGTCCCAAGTGGCGCTATATAATAAACATATACATACATACCATACATACGTATAATCTGTATTGTTATAAATGTACAGCGCTGTGTCCCCAAGTGGCGCTATATAAAAAACATATACATACATACTGTATAATCTGTTTGTTATAATGTACAGCGCTGTGTACCCAGTGGCGCTATTAAATAAACATTACAACATACTGTACAATCGTACTGTTTATAATGTACAGCCTGTGTCCCCAAGTGGCCTATATACTAAACATATACATACATACTGTATAATCTGTATGGTTATAATGTACAGGGCCTGTGTCCCCAAGGGCCATATAAATAAATATATACATACATAGGTATAATCTGTATTGTTTATTAATGTACCAGTGCTGCTTACCCAAGTGGCGCCATATAACCATATACATATCTGTATTCTGTATTGTTATAATGTACGCGCTGTGTCCCCAAGTGGCGCTATATAAATAACATATACATACATACTGTATAATCTGTATTGTTATAATGTACAGCGCTGTGTCCCCAAGTGGCGCTATATAAATAAACATTACATACTACTGTATAATCTGTATTGTTTTATAATGTACAGTGCTGTGTACCCCAAGTGGCGCTATATAAATAACATATGCAATACATACTGTAATATCTGTATTTTATAATAGTAGCAGCTGCTGTGTCCCCAAGTGGCGCTATATAATAAACATATACATACATACCGTATAATCTGTATTGTTATAATGTACAGCGCTGTGTCCCCAAGTGGCGCTATAATAATAAACATATCATCACATCCTGTATAATCTGTATTGTTTAAATGTACAGCGCTGTGTACCCAAGTGGCGCTATATAAATAACCTATACATACATACTGTATAATCTGTACTGTTATATTGATTACAACTGTTGTCCCCAAGTGGCGCTATATAAATAACATTACATACATCTGTATAATCTGTATTGTTATAATGTACAGCGCGTGTCCCCAAGGGGCGCTATATAAATAAATATAACATACATACGTATTATCTGTATTGTTATAATGTACAGTGCTGCGTACCCAAGTGGCGCTACTATAAATAAACATATACCTACTGTATAATCTGTATGTTATAATGTACAGCGCTGTGTACCCAAGTGGCGCTATATAAATAACCATATACATACATACTGTATAATCTGTATTGTTATAAGGTACAGCTGCTGTGTCCCCAAGTGGCGCTATATAATAAAACATAGATACATACATCTGTATAATCTGTTATTGTTATAATGTACAGCGCTGCGTCCCCAATGGCGCTATATAATAAACATATACATACTACTGTATAATCTGTATTGTTATAAATGTACAGCGCTGTGTCCCCAATGGCTCTATAATAAATATACATACATACTGTATAAATCTGTATTGTTAAATGTACACGCTGTCCCCAAGTGGCACTTTATAAATAAACATATACATACATACTGTATATCTGTATTGTTATAATGTACAGCGCGTGCGTCCCCAAGTGGCGCTATATAATAACAATATATAAATATACATATTGTATAATCTGTATTGTTATAATGTACAGCGCTGTTAACCCAGGTGGCCTATGAGGGGTGAAATAAACATATACATACATACTGTATAATCTGTATTGTTATAATGTACAGCGCTGTGTACCCAGTGGCGCTATATAAATAAACATATACATACAACTGTATAATCTGTATTGTTTATAATGTACAGCCCTGTGTACCCAAGTGGCGCTATATAATAAACAATACATACTACTGATAATCTGTATTGTTATAGTAACAGCGCTGTACACCCAAAGTGGCACTATATAAAAATAACCAAATACATACTACTGTATAATCTGTATTGTTAATAGTGTACAGCGCTGTGTCCCCAAGTGGCGCTATATAAATAAACATATACATCTGTATAAATCGTATTGTTATAATGTACACAGCGTGTGTACCCAAGTGGCGCTATATAAATAAACATATACATACATACGTGTATAATCTGTATTGTTATAATGTACAGGCGCTGCGTCCCCAAGTGCGCTAATAAATAACATATATTATACATATTGTATATCTGTATTGTTATAATGTACATGCGTTGTGTACCCAAGTGCGCTATATAAATAAACAATACATACATACTGTATAATCTGTATTGTTATAATGTACGCGCTGTGTTACCCGCGTGGGTGGCAGAAGAAGCAATGTACATGTTCATGGTATGAGATCACACAGTGAATAGGTGCCAACTTGCCTGAGCCCCAAGTGTGCCTTTCCAGCCTGGGTACTTTATGAACGAGCACAGCTTGGCTGGCTTGTTCCTGCTAGGATTCCTTGGAGAGGTGCTGGTGACTCTCGGCAAGACATTCCACCTCTGAGAACCGTGCGTTAAGAGCCATAGCCGGGTGTGATGGGTCTTGGGTCATATTTAATAGGCCCGCCCTGCGCAACTGCTCTTCAATCACTAGAGCCTGTTCCAGGAGCTGGAAGGGAAATAGGAAGTGAACACATCATTGACAGTTCATTGGTTTTCAACATCAAATATTACAATAGGGGGGAGAGATAGAGAGAGAGAGAGAGAGAGAGGGACACAGCAGAAGTGGGGAGGGAGAATACTAGAGAGTAGCAACCAGAGAAGGGGGAGGGACACAGCACAAGTGAGGAGAATACTAGCAGTAGAACACAGGGAGGGAGGGACAAGCACAGAGAGGGAACCAAACATGCACAGTGTGAGAGGGAATAATAGCGTGAACACAGAGAAGGGAGGGACACAGAAGGGGAAAAGAGAACGGAAAAAAAAAAGACAGCACTGAGTGGTGAAAATAGCTGGTAGAAACGCAGGAGAGAGGAGGGACACAGCACAGTGAGAGGAATATAGCGGCTGTAGAACACAGAGAGAGGAGGGCACAGCACAGTGAGAGGGAAAAGAGGTAGAATCCAAGGGGACACAGCACAGGTGAGACACAACAGGATAATAATGCGGAGAACACATGTAACGGGAGTCAGGAACTCAACACACATGGGAGTAATATAGCTGGTTAACACAGAGAGAGGGAGGGACACAGCACAGTGAGATGAGATATAGCTACACAGGGAGGGGTCAGAGAGCATGCAGAACAGTAGAGGAGGGACACGCCCAGTGGGAGGGAGTGACACAGCACAGTGACTAGGAATAATAGCATGTAGAACACAGAGAGAGGGAGAGGAACACAGCACAGTGGGAGGGAATTAAATCGGTAGAACACAGAGTAGAGGAGGTTGACACAGGCCTACCAGTGAGTAGGTAATCAATAGCAGTAACACACAAGTAGAAGTAATAAAGGAGGCCGACGTACCGTGAGAGGGGAATAATAGCATGGTAACACAAGATGAGGGAGGACACAGCACAGTCTGAGGTGCAGAACAACGGGTCGGGACAATAGACAGGAACGTCAGTAAGCATAGCAGGTAGAACAGAGAGAGGGACGGACAGCACAAAAGTTGAGGAGAATATAGCAGGTAAACGACGAGAGGGAGGTACCACAGCCAGTGGAGGGAAGCAAAAACACGAATGACAAGCAGGAGATAAAAGATAAACACCAGAGAAGAGGGAGGGACAAAAGCAAGTTGAGTGAATAAATAGACTATGGTAGAACACAGAGAGAGGTGGACAACAGACACAGTGGAAGGAATATAGCAGGTAAACACAGTAGAGAGGGAGGGACATCCACTGTGGGGGATAGGCATAATACAGGTATAACACAAGAGATGGGCAGTGCCAAGCACATGGTGGAGTGAACAGCAATGAGAGGACTATACAGGTGAACAAGAGAGGGGAAGGACACAGCACGAGGGTTGGGCGTGGAATAATACGAAGTATTAACACCAAAGAAGGACACAGCAGTTCACAGTGGGAGGGACTAATATCAGGGTGGAAGACCCGTCTCTACGATGGCGTCACAACGCAGTCAAATTCGGCGGAATAATGCAGGTAGAACAACAGAGGAGAGGGCGGGACAAAGCACCTGGGAGGAATAAAATACAGGGTTGAACACACCAACACAGAAGAACGGCGGGACAAAGCACAGTGGAGGGAATACCTCGCAGGTAGAAACACCAGAGAAACAGGAGGGAGGCACCATCACACTGAGGGGAGGGACACCCACTCGCCACGTGAGAGGAAGGGATAACTCCAGGTAAACACGAGAGAGGGAGGAACAAGCACAAGTGGTAAATGAGTAATACTAGCGCAGAGAGAACACAGAAGAGAGTGACTGGAACAAGACACCAATAGTGGGAAGGGAATAATAGCGATGGTAGAACACCAAGAGAGGGAGGGACGGTCGACCCAGCATAACAGGATGGGATGGAGATAATAACTGCCGGTGAAACGCAGTGATAAAATGGATTCTGTGTGGTGTAGACATATGATAGAGAGTGGGTGGGGGGTAAGACCATGTACGTCCGCACAAAACACAATAGAATTTAAATCTGCGGCCAATACCCCCCAGATCTAACTTTGGTAAGGTTGAAATGTTTTAACCATAATGGCTTCCAGCCCTCACATCCCTAATGACCTTCTGCACGGAACATGTAAACAGGGTTCCGACCTGGTAGCCACGCCATGATTGAGAGCTGGTCAGTATATTTTAGGAGCCGAATGGGTGAGAAATATTCGTCCCTAGCGCAGTCTATGTGTGGGGGTGACCTGCATGATAATACCCAGTTTGACCCATAATGCCCCAATTTGATTTTCCACTCGTATGATGGTGCCATCAATAGAAGTGGGCAGCTGGAGGAGGTATTAAACTCCACTGACAACTGAGCGGAAGAACCTCATCAGAGTTCAGGAGGCCAAGAAACAGAATTACACACGGTGTCAAAGCTACGGAAAAAAGGCTGTTCGTGGGTGTTCATATACCCACACTGTGGGCTCAGCATTGGGGCAAATCTATTGTAGGCAGCGCTGTACATTATAACAATACAGATTATACAGTATGTACGTATATGTTTATATAGCGCCACTTGGGGGCGCAGCGCTATACAGTAATAAAATACAATAAAGTCATACAAGGGGAGTAAATACATAGATAGTTCAGTACATAAATATATAAATAATATAAATAGAAGTGCTAGAGCTTTGCCACAATAGGAAAGGAGGTCCCTGTCCCGTAGAGCTTACATTCTAGTTAGGTGGGTAACATACAGATACAATGGAACGGGTATAAGTGCTAGAGTGAGATGTATGCAGAACACAAGCAAGATATAGATGTCTACCCATACTGTAACTGTATCCTGGGGCTATACACTGAGAGTGCTTCTTGTAGAGCCCCTTACTAGATCTGTCTTTACCAATGGGAGGTAGGGCTTGGCTGTGTATGCAGTTAATAAGGCATGTTCCATATGGCCACCTTAAGTCCAGCCAGCAGATTGCTAACTAGCAGTTGACCAATGGTTAACTCTGGAATTATTGGGCTGAAATTGGCTAGTGTGTACCAGGCGTATTGGTGTCACCATTCAAATTGTACCGAAAATTTAAACCAAAACATGAGCTTGGCTGGAGCCCAATCTGTTAGCAGATTCGGTCCTGAAGTGCGAAGATGATAGTTTGGCTCCATTGTCCGTTGTCGCAATATTCTGGTCCATTGGGCTGAAATATTGGTGGAGATTTTTGGCACAAAAAAAAGTTTTCCGTTAGGCAGACCACCTGAATTTATAACTGTATGGGAGGGTAGGATCTTGTATTTCTATCATTAATACATTCATAGCTTCTAGACATCGCAGGTTGGGGAAATCCACATGTTATTGACCCGTAACAATGTAGCAAGGTAGGCAGAGAGGTTATATCAACTGCAAAATGGGGGGGGTAGGAATCATTATTAATACGGGGAAGGGGGAATAGTTATTTTAATGGCACATGAAAGGGATGCTGGGTGTTTAGTAGCTAACATCTAACAAATTCTGGTGATGATGCCTGTTTAAAGGACTTTAAAAATATTCTTTGAGCTAAATGCAAAACCAGAGAATTCCAACCGGATTAACCTCTTCATGCACCTTTAGCACTTTTGGGTTATGCAAATTTTCTTTTGAACATAGCCCCATTAATGTCGATGGTGCTGACATCACCAGCTGCATGGGAGCATGGGAAGCAGAAAGTGGTTCCATCAATAGTAGGATTGTTGTTACAGGGCGTATTTGCATGTTTTAAAGTTAAACATAGAGCAACTTGGGTTTCCATTTTACATGGGCAATCACCTGGTTTTAATGTGTTACAATTTGTAATGGATCATTAGATAGACTAAAACACAGTAACTAATTCTAGGTCAGAAGGGGCTGTAACCTGTCTGTGTGGGTAATATCTGGGGGAAACGCATATTTCAGTGCTGCCTGATGGCCTATAACAGCGGAAGTGTTACATTTGTGTGTAATAGTGAAAGATGATGTACCATGTTAGAGAGTCACAGTTGTTATAAAAGATGATACCTTACTGAGATAACCATAGCAAGCTTTTTCAGGACATATACAGGCAGATGCAATATGTGGTACCCAAATCCATACAAATCCTACGCAATCCGGTATAATATTAACGAGGGTTTTGCAATTGTATGGAATTAATGCAGCAATATATTCCACAATGTACTTACAGGTGTGACGTAATCAGCAAAGATGCAGTGAGAGGGAAGCATAAATCATTTTTCAAAAATTGCATTACCAATAATCATCTTGATAATTAAGATACATGCCCTGAAAGCTTGCTATAGTTATCATATCAGTTAGCCAATAAATGTATCGCTTTATTTTATCTCAAAAGTAATACTGTGTTACTGTTCGCGTTTAAGGTTAATGATGTAATATAGAATGAGGAGCAGTAGAAACAGGATGGCGGACAGTTCTTAAAAGTCAAACAAATAGCGGAGGGGTGGTGGCAGAGAATATGATTTGGGTGGTGGCAGGGAATATGATGGCATAGAATATAATTTGGGGTGGTGGCAGGGAATATGATGATGGCAGAGAATATATTTTGGGGTGGTGGCAGGGAATATGATGATGGCAGAGAATATAATTTGGGATGATGGCAGAGAATATAATTTGGGGGGTGGCAGGGAATATGATTGTAGACAATATAATTTGGGGGGGTGGCAGGGAATATGATGATGGCAGAGAATATAATTTGGGGTGGTGGCAGGGAATATGATGGCAGAGAATATAATTTGGGGTGGTGGCAGGGAATATGATGATGTGGCCTAGAAGAGAAGTATCTGGTGTCTGAGCTCTCCTCCCTTTTCAGTGCTGAACCAGCTGGAGGAGCTGCTGAGTGATATGAAGGCGGATGTAACGCGCCTCCCTGCCTCCCTCACACGTATCCCGCCCATCGCGGCAAGACTGCAGATGTCAGAGCGCAGTATCCTGAGCCGGCTTGCCAGCAAGGGGAGCGAGAGCACAGCTCCTCCGGTGAGAGACAGATAAAGACAATGTGGGGTTTAGCAGAACCGAGTGATAAAATGTGGGATGGGTAATAGAAAGGCAACAGTTGCCTTCTCTGTAGTGTTTAAAGGAGAACTGAAGTAAAATAAAACTTAGGGAAAAGAAAGCAGCTCCCAGCACAAAGGAACCCCTGCCATGCACTAAGTTTACCCAAGTTCCTAATACACACGTGCCAACCCGCGATGCACAATGTGTATGAACGTCTGTTTTGGGCAATAATCGGCCCGTGTATGGGTACTTAATCAGCCGAAACGGCCGCTTGTTCGGGTGACGATCCCCGAATGAACGGCGATTTCGCCCGATAAAGTGCCCATACACGGGCCAGTTATCGCCCGAAACGCCCGTTTGTACACATCGTGTGTCGCGGGTCGGCACCCTTGATCGCACTTGTGTACGACTTAAAGAGCATTCCCACCCCCACATAGAAATGTTTATTTACCTTCCCCCCCTCCAAAAAACCCCCCAAGACCACCGTAGTTCTTTTCCTGCTCCACATTCCTAAAGAAAGATATACAATCTGGAGTTCGCTGGCCTTCACATGTGCAGAGAAGGGGGTTTGGCCGGCACCGACTGCCCCCTGACTCCCACCTCCGCAGACCTCCAAGATCCCTGCAGTATCGAGCCTTTTTAAAGAAGCTGCTTAAAAATCGGACCCGATTTTCCGAACTTCCGGAACCCGATCAGTTCCGGAAGTTCAGGTCTGGTTTTAAAGAGCTGGTCGTGTGCATGTTTTCTTCATACGTGCGATCGGCTCTTTAAAAAGGCTCGATACTGCAGGGATTTGGGCTTGTGGCGGGCCCTGCTACTATCCGGGCCCCCCCGTGGTGGCGGGGCCTGTAGTTACGCCACTGTGGGGAAGGGAAGTATACATTTTTATGTTGGGGTGGCCCTTGAACTTTTTCATTGAGGAATATTCCCTCTAAAACCAATGTCATCCATTCTTCCTTAAAGTTTGTTTTTCGGTCTAGTTCTCCTTTAATAGTTTCCATTGATAAACAAACATATCTAGATATTTCCATTACCAGATTAGAAGATGCTCAGACTAGATATCTGTAGGTCTAGAAATGAATAATGACTTTATACCGGTGTTTGCATGTTGGTTTTAAATAACACGCACATGTTCCGTGTCTTTCATTTTTTTTGTCTTTCCAGGTTTACCCCCCTGGACCGTATATAACTCCTCCACTTTTTGGGGGTCCATTTCCAAGCAACCCAGCTTCTGCTGCACTAATGGGGGCAACCTATAACCAGATGCCTCTGGGGTCTTTTCTTTCCGGTAGGTCATGTTATCTATGGCCTATTGAATGTATATTGTAACAGCTACTTTCTTTGAAGTAAGGCAGGAGTGAGTGCTGATCTGCATGCAGTAAAACTTACAGCAAGGGTGGTGCTTCCTCCTTACACTGTGAGCTGTGACATCACCAGCACTACTGCTCTGCACCCTTGCCGCTGGCTTGAGCATGCCCACTTGTATCCTACTAGCAGAACAGAGCATTATCAGCTGCCTCATAAACCCTGCCCCTGAAATTCCTAATCATTTTCAAAGATGGCCACAAGCCAGAAAATTATTTTTTCTTTCCCTAAGGTGTCCATAGGCAGAGGAAATCGGATACTGATTGCAAGCCTGTAATTAGCTACAGAAAAGATTGATTTTTAAGGGTGCAGCTTATGACACGTGCAGACTATATAAAGTGTAATGTTACAAGCCTATAACTTTGGATCAACAGCAGCTAGAGGCACTTGTATGGAGAGAATTCCAGGTAGAAATACTTGCTCCTACTTCCCATAGAATTTAGATTCTGGGGAAATTGTTCATTTTGGGGTCCTTTAAGTGCTTATATTCTGCATAACTGTGCAAATATGGTGTTAGACACCGTGAAATCGGGATCAAACCAAGATAGCTCATGCGCAATAGGCCTTGTGAACAAAATATGCAATGATTTTTGTCTGCCTCTGGTTAATGCAAACCTTCCATTACTAGTACAAATGTGTTTTTTATATCAACAAAGAATTTAAGGTTGACTGGAAAAGTCTTGCAGGGAGATTCAATAAATGCTCTTGTGGTTAAAAATGGTGCTAATTTTGCCATAACCAATCAGATCTTATTTAACATTTGAAAGCTAACGTCTGATTGGTTGGGGAAAAAATTAGCACCATTTTTAACCATAAGAACTTTTATTGAATAACCTTGTTGTTTAATTGTATAAATGTAAGACTAATAATATCAGGGTTATTCAATAAAGGTTCTTATGGTTAAAAATGGTGCTAATTTTGCCCCAACCAATCAGATCTTATTGTAACATTTAAAACCTAACATTTTGATTGGTTGGGGCAAAATTAGCACCGTTTTTAAGAACAAGAACTTTTATTGAATCTCCGTGTCTGTTTTCCTCTCTACAGCTGCCAATGGTCCTGTTCTTGTGAAAAAGGAACGAGAGATGGATCTACTAGAAAGAAAAGAAGGGAGAGCGGGGGAAGTCATCTGCATTGACGACTGAAGCCTTTATCCACCCGCAGCGTCTTCTTAACGGTGGTCTTTCCTTGTTCAGAGAGTGAACGTAGGAGATGTAACTGGCCGGGGGATCATGGCGAATCGTCTCTTTCTACAATCAGAGACGTAAATCTGCCCCTCCTCTCGCTTGGTGTTAGTGGTGAGAAGACTGAATTCTGTTCCTCCTCCCGGAATGGTGATCGCATCCATCGGAGAGTCACCGCCCCTTCCCTTACAGTGATCTGTTTCTGCTGACATTGTATACCATGTACATATAGTCACGCACACACCGCTTTGCATATACCGCTGCCTGGCCTGCAATGCCTTGTGTGGTTCTGTACTTTCAATCGTCTGCTCTTTGCCCCGTGATGTACATATAAATTATACTTTTTATTTCTGTCCGCAAGTGGAAATCTTGTGTTGTTTTGTCCTCACAAGGTCTGTGCTGGGTGTTTATAGAGGTTAAAGGGACACTGCCCCGTTTCAAGACTTTGTCAGTGGAGTTTTATTAGGTTAAAGGTACCCTGCAATGCTGCACAATGTCCTCTTACCTCTCTCTGTGCTTCTCTATCTTCCAGTTAGCGGCTGTCAGTCATGTTGACATCACAGCCAATGACTGAATTCTATTACTCTAGCTGCCTCGTTTGAGCATGTGCAAGCTCATAACCAGCTCAGAAAGTTAGGAGAATAGGCAGAAACCTTTTGAGGGGGAAGGGGGTGATTTATCTATATACAATTTTACATTTAAAGGGTGGCATTGCCCTATAAAGAGAACTAAAGTTCATTCCCTCCCGTCTCGCTCCCTGCCTGGGTAAATTACCATAAATATGCCTGAAAGGTTTTACTGTTGAGGAATAGAAAGTGATACATGGTTTAAACCAGCAGTATATGATCTGGGATTGGGCTTCTATGGAGACAGCCAAACGATTTCTTGGGTCTACAGCCTGCAATATGGAATTACATGATAATGCATTTTAAAAGACAACTAAAGGCTCAGATCAGCACTCTCAGAAGGAAGAGCGCCATGATATAAAAGCAGTGATCTGTGTTTCACCTCTCATTTTAATATGGATGTTTGGAAATTTTTGACATGGAGTTTTATTTCCCAACATTTCTGTATCACACAGTGTGGTCACTGACCATTATATTCTTTACACATGCTCAGTACTGAGATACCGCAGGAACTTGTTACAGTTGGTCACACCCACTAGTAGCCTCTAGCCAATCCTTTTACAGGGGATATTAGGCAAGGGGTGTGGCCAGTCACAACTAGTTTTAGGCCCAGGAAATCCATCTCCATTATTCCCAGGTAGACCACGATAATGTAGGGTCTCAGCTATCCCTCGATGTCATAAAGGCCAAATGGCGAACCTTTTCTGTTTTGCATTAATTTAAGAACACGGATAGCTCCTTTACCTCATGTTCTCAATTGGTGCTCAAAACAAAAGGTCATTTTTTGAGTGAATGAATCATTTAATATTGAATTTGCGTGCAAGTTTAACGCCAGCCATTAGCGATATTAAATCGATTGCGCCAATTGCACGGATGTCTTTTGCAAAACACGCACAGCTGGTGCAAAGGAGTTAGGTGAGATAATCAATGTACAAATCGACTACTGCAACATAAGCATGAATATGTGTTCAAACAATCTCGCACTTATTCCAAACTCCTATTCCAACTGAGCAATTAGCTCCTTCCCCTTTTTTTCTGGAATTCAGACAGAGCCCGGGTGAAAATAAAAACCATATCCAGATCTAAATTGTCTGCCAGATTTACAATTCGAATACTTTTCTGATTGCCGTTTGGAGTCAGGAAGGAATTTTTCCGCCCTTTTTTTACTGGTTTTTTTTTTTTTTGCCTTCCTCTGGATCAACTGTTAGGTAGGGTTAAAAAAAAGAAAGAAAAAAAGAGGGTGAATAGGTTGGACTAGATGTCTTTATTCAACCTCAATTACTATGTAACAAACTCCAACTAGCCTCTTACCCTGCTACGTCTTTGTGGGGAAACTTATGTGAACAGAGGTCGTTTATTTGTTAATTCCAATCGGGTGTCTCTGGGGGTTTTGCCACCTGAGCCAAACGTCTCAAATTCCGCCCCTATGTACTACTAGACGCTATGTTTATTTTCCTTCTGCTCTGCCTGACACTTTTCTAAAAAAAAAAGTTAAAGTTGGCTCTGCCTGCCGCCTCTCTGATATTTAGCAGGGGCGTCACCCTGAGCATTTTGCTCATATTGCCTCATTAGAGAGACACTCCTGATTCCAATGTACATTGAAATATACCTGAAATACTGTTTCCAGTTGTGTCAACCTGGATCCCGATAATGGAAAAGTCAGTCTAAACTGACCACATCCGAAATCTTATGGTAATTGATAAGGTAGTAAGGGTAACACTGGTCATTGTCAAATATAACAAAGATGTCTGGATTGTTATTGTGGGAAGCGCAGGAGTCGTAAAGGGGACTTACGGGGTCTTTAGGAAAATGGGGCGGAGGGCGACGGAAAGATTTTTTTCCTACAGCCGGACATCCCACCAAGACTTTAGCCAAAAACACAAAATGGTCACCGCTGGTGTTTGGGCCGGCGTAATCATGAGAATAACTAGCTTTCGTGGAGAAGTAGCATCCTTGGCCGTAGACGGTGGCGTTTTTTCCACAAACACGGGAATCAAAGTTCTGACTGCAAATGGCTGCAACGGTGGAATGGGCTGTGCCGTGGAAAAGATGGCGCTCCACGTCATATCTCTCTGTTTCAGGGTAATCTCTGGCCATGTAATCTCTTTTTCTGTAAAGGAATAAATGGTACAATGGGAAAGGAGTCGAGACCACCACCCTACGTACATTTTATAAGTCTCACCTTTTGTATTTCTCCCACTGGAAGTAGTTCTGGATTACAGAGATCTCTCTGATTACATACTGACTCTCTTTCATGGTATTGTGGAAATAGCGGTAAACGTACGAGAACTCTCTGTCCTCACAACTCAGGATTATTAAGTCGAATGAAGGGGAAATGCCGTCTGTCCGCCTGGCATTGGGGAATGGCAGCAGATTCAATGAAGTGGCTTTGGAGGTCCCACAATGATGCAAAGTCCTAAAAAAAAAAATTTGCGTGGCTTTATCCACAGATGATTAGCACCACATTTTTTTGTGCGTATTGCATCCTGCATAGATGGTTGTGGGATTACAGCACACATGGCAAATCACACGCAGCAGTGTATTGCAAAAATCCTGCATACGCTGCTGTGTGATAGTGGGCCCTATATACAGACTATATACAGACCCACAGTAAGTGCATTTCCTAAATGGGCCACCTTAAAGGGTAACTGGTCAACAAAAATTGAAAGAATTTCCTTTCCCGAGTATTTTTGCAATTTACGTTAATTATTTTTACATTTTATTTTTTTTACATAGTTTTGAAGATATTTACATGTGACATGTAACATTACTTTAACCATGTGACAATCCTGTGTCTCCTCTTCTTCTATTAAAAAAAGACAAAACCTTACACATTCCTTACACATATTTCTTCTGCTTTCTCCTGCACTGATCATGTGCCAACCGCAGATTAGAAGGAAGAACTAGTATTGTGACCGCAGATTAAGAACCTCCCACCTCCTAACTAAATCAGTGATTTCTTCATATCTTCGGCTGTGGAGCGCATAGAGAAGTGGTTGATGGTTGATTTTAAAGGTAGGAACCTGGCCTTTCATTTAAAAATCAACTTGTTTTGGAGACCACAGTTCCCCTTTAAGACAAACATTGGCCACTAAAAAACTGAAGCGGTCTTAACCTACTATTGGCTTCATATATAACCTAAAACTGTAGTATGTTACAATAAATTGGCTTCAGTAAATTCCTGAAACAAGCAGGGAGTAGAGAAAGGCCCAATGTATTAAACTAGCTGTAATGACGGTTTATAATAACCTCTAGGGGGAGATGCAGAAACAATCATTACTGCTTAAAGGGCATGTCCGCTACAAAAACAAGATATCGGTATCCTGTCGGGAATCCTCACAAACCCTGAAACTATTTTACTTACAGACCTCAGATCAGTTCCTAAACCAAGATATTCACAAAGATCAGTACCAGCAAGCTCACGTGTTCATCCACAAAAAGCCTGGGAAGACGAGCTATTCATTGGCCATGCGGTATGACTGTGACTGCGGGTCTACCCAGAAGAGCTGGGAAATAAGCCAGTAGCTTGTTGGCATCAACCATTTGGAATATCTCCTTTCAAGAACTGATCTGAGATTAGGGTTAGGTAAGTATTCAGTGTTAGTAGCCCTTTCCAGTCCTTTTAGCAGGCTATTATTTAACAGTTAATACAAAACAGTCCCTGTGCACAGTATTTAAATACTTGTGGCTGTGCTGTCTAGACATAAAGACGGTGCTAGGGGTACAACCAACCTCAACTGGAGAATTTATATACTACTAATGGGAGATTAGTGTCCCATATAACGTCTAAGTCAAGTGTCCCATATAACGTCTAAGTCAAGTGTCCCATATAACGTCTAAGTCAAGTGTCCCATATAACGTCCAAGTCAAGTGTCCCATATAACGTCCAAGTCAAGTGTCCCATATAACGTCTAAGTCACAGTGTCCATATAACGTCCAAGCAAGTGTCCATATACCGTCCAATTCAAGTGTCCCATATAACGTCCAAGTCAAGTGTCCCATATAACGTCCAAGTCAAGTGTCCCATATAACGTCCAAGTCCATTGGTCCCATGTCCCATATAACGTCCAAGTCAAGTGTCCATATAACGTCCAGTCAAGTGTCCCATATAACGTCCAAGTCAAGTGTCCCATATAACGTCCAAGTCAAGTGTCCCATATACGTCCAGTCAAGTGTCCCATATAACGTCCAAGTCAAGTGTCCCATATAACGTCCAATCAAGTGTCCATATACGTCCGTCAAGTGTCCCATATAACGTCCAAGTCAAGTGTCCCATATAACGTCCAAGTCAAGTGTCCCATATAACGTCCAAGTCAAGTGTCCCATATAACGTCCAAGTCAAGTGTCCCTATAACGTCCAAGTCAAGTTGTCCCATATAACGTCCAAGTCAAGTGTCCCATATAACGTCCAAGTCAAGTGTCCCATATAACGTCCAAGTCAAGTGTCCCATATAACTTCCAAGTCAAGTGTCCCATATAACTTCCAAGTCAAGTGTCCCATATAACATCCAAGTCAAGTGTCCCATATAACATCCAAGTCAAGTGTCCCATATAAGTTTCTTCTTAGCTCAATCAGTCAGTAGCAACTTTTGGAAGAAAAATGAATACACAGTCTACAGCTCAGTTGCACCTGATCGTGCTAAAGCTCTAGAGCCAATTTCCAGGCAACCCCCTCCATAGAAAATGCAATATAAGTGCAAGTCCAGGAATACAACCCCCCGGATCTAGGAGTTTGTGGTGCTCACTCACCCCCTTTGTCTCTTCATCTGGTAAACCATACATCTTAGAGTGGATCATATTCTTTAGGCACTGTGAAACCCATCCATACTGCTTGCTGACCTCCATTCACACGATAAAACCAACGCACGTTTCACCTGTACCTTTAGTTCACAGGCTTTATCAGGGTATCGCAGGATTACGAAGTATCGTTCCTTAAAAAACTTTATTAAAGGGGTGTTGCCTGTTCTTTAAAGGGACAACTTATTACGTCAAGGTTTACATTATTTTCACAATGCTTTTGTTGCTGTGCTTTTCTCTTATGATTATACACCTGTAGACCTGTAAGCCTAACACCAGTGGTAGGGAAGGTGAAGGAAACTTTGTTACGGGATCATATCCTTGACTTTGTCTCCAGAGATCATCTTATTTCTTCTTATGAAAGAAGGTAATTTTTGAAGCTGATAATGGTGAAATCTTTACAATGAAGTTGCTCTTTACTTGTCAAAGCAAACAAGTGGTGTAGCTACAAGAACATGTTAGGGCCACTAAAAAAAGTGCAATGGCCAATCATATTAGTAAACAACATGACACCACTCGTATAATGTTTAACTTTAGAGCGATAAGTCAGATCAAACTTGGTATAAGAGGTGGTAATGCAATCAAAAGTCTCCAGCGATCGGAGAGAGCCGATGGATTTATAACCTGGGCACCTTGACACCAGGGGGGTCAGAGTGAAGTCATTAACTTTAACCTGTTTCTTGTAATTGTGAGGCTGTGATATTATATATAAAAGCTTAAGTGTGGGTCATTGTATATTTATTTGTATTTTCACCTATTCTATAAACGGTTAGCTTGGAGTTTATAATTGTATAATCGTAAAGAGAAAAACACAGCAACAAAAGCACCATGAAAATAATGTAAACCTTGACAAAATACAGTCATCCCTTTAAAGAACAGGCAACACCCCTTTAAAAAAGCCTTTTAAGGAACGATACTTCGTAATCCCACGATACCCTGATGAAGCCTGTGAACTAAAGGTACAGGTGAAACGCGTTTATCGTGTGAATGGAGGTCAGCAAGCAGTATGGATAGGTTTCACAGAAGTAAACCTTGTTTTAATTCATCATTGGTACTGCCCTGCATGGATTTTTCCTTCCTCCTGGTTTAATGAGCACGAGTGTCCTAGATAAGTAACCTGAGTACAGGCGTAGTTTTAGGCAATCTATGGATGTTGTGTGTAGGTTAAAGTTTCCTTTAAATAACAAATATACACAAAACCAATTGGATGTCATTGAGATTTTGCCATATTTTCCTCCCAATTGACCAATCTTTATCATTTACTAGATCGATTGGTGTGAAATTTACTACTGCCAATGGCATTTCTACTAGTGTAATGACCAATCCCCAGACAGGAGGTATGTAGAGGTTGGTTGGGTGTTCTGTTCTGTTTACTCAGTGAGTAAACTGGCTATTTTCACATGCTCAGTCAGAACATGTAACATTTTGCCAACAGCAACTGCCCCCTAGACTGCTCCATGAATGAAATATGCTGTTCGCCTGGAAGTAGGCCAATAGACATCATCATGTTTACTACTATTCTCCCTAAGCTGCATCATAGTGAAGCACAAAGCACATTGGTAGATGGTGACATCTGCTGTATCTCACCATAGTCTTGGCATCATCTCCAGAGGTGACTGGAATACGGGACGGGCTCTCATTCTCCGCTTGGTCTTGGTCTTAATGTTTTCCTGATAAGATGTGTCTAGGTGTAAGACATATTTCTGCTGGGGACTGTCACATGTAACTTCCCGGTATCCTTCATTCAGGCCCTCCTCAATGGCTTGTACAAACCTCTATATAGGACCATACAAATAAATAAAGACATTACAGAAATACACTAAGGGGCTAGGATTTTACCCAAAATTTTATTAGCTGCTCAGGGGTGTGTGTAGGGGGGAATTGCTGGTGCCTGGAATCCCCCCTTTCTGCCATCTCAGTGCAGTCTGCTGTTCCACTTCTCTTGGTGTCCATAGACTGTTACTGTACATAGACTGTTACATAGACTGTTACATAGACTGTTACATAGACTGTTACATAGGCTGTTACATAGGCTGTTACATAGGCTGTTACATAGGCTGTTACATAGACTGCTGTTACATAGACTGTTATATAGACTGTTATATAGACTGTTATATAGACTGTTATATAGACTGTTACATAGACTGTTATATAGACTGTTACATAGACTGTTACAATAGACTGTTACAATAGACTGTTACTTGAGTTGTGAATGAGAAGCAGCATTTGTATGTTAAAAAAATGTACCCAGTCTGCCCTGGGATTGACAGCAACATAGAGAACGGTATCACCATTAACTATTAAAATACCGCAATGGTATTCTATGGGGATCGTAAATGTACGATTGCGTTATCGCTAAACCAATCAGAAATTAACGATTAAGTAAAAAGCAATATGGTGCCTTTATGACTATGGCTCTATCAGGGTTATTCAATAAAAGTTCTTATCGTTTAAAATGGTGCTAATTTTTCCCCAACCAATCAGATGTTAGCTTTCAAATGTTAAATAAGATCTGATTGGTTCGGGTAAAATTAGCACCGTTTTAAACGATAAGAACTTTTATTGAATAACCCTGTATGTGAGCAGGAATAGGGACATTAAGAAATCCTGGAGGTGGTTGTAGAGCCGACTGCCAACATTGAATATTATACACAGGAGGGATTGTTCCATATCTTCATTATATAGAATGATTGTTCAATGTGCCCATACATGGTCCAATGTTATCGTCTCCATCTACTGTAGTAAAGGGAACTGGGAATGGAAATGTTCCGATTTGCCCCATTTGTTTGCTCCGCTTGATGTCATCTAACCACCGCGGGGGTTTGCCACGGGGTTTGCTACTCTAATTGAAAACATGAATGTATTCGGTCATGAACCTCCTTCTGGGCCTGTTCAATGGTAACACATTTAGGACCCCCCCCTTGCCCCTGCTGCTAATTCCTTTTTAAACTTAAGATCTCCATCCAAATTGTTTATTTGGAAACATTTTATAGATTTTAAATTTCGCTCTACACGATTTTTATTGGGTAGAAACGATGAACTGTGTTTGACAACAATCAATACACTGTAGTCTACACTTCCCAACGGTACGGATTTGGGTGGGACAATACTGTTTTGGGTCATCTGTCCGGATGCACGCCTTCTTTCGGAATAGTTGGGACAAAACTTAGGCAGTTAGAGGCATGTTTGGATCTAGTCTAGGTCCTAAATTACAACACAACATACAAAATGAATATTGTAAACTGCGAGTGACAAGATGGAATCTTACCGGGTCATATTCAGCCCATCGACCATCTTCCTCTTCATAGTAATACTTATATATGGTGTGGAAAGGGACAGAGGGTCTAGTCAAGGTTGAGAGTCTTCTAACAGAGTCAAATACTTTGCTTCCATGGACCAACATGGTAGTGAAGTGTATTGTGAATTCCTGCCCCCTAAACATAATGCAAACAAAGAATGTCAAGAGCAAAGAATGTCCCCATTCTAACAAAATCTGAACATGGAGTGGCTTCCATTGTAGAGCGGCCATTTTGAAATTACATTATTATTAATTAAACAGGAAGTCATCTTGGAAAGTATGTATTAGAATGGATTTCATAACTCAGTGACCTATAAGAAAGGAAAATTATTAAAGGAGAACTAAAAGCAAAATTGACTACCTTTTATGGCTGCCTTGAATATAACTTCTCAAAGTTTTATATTTTAATAGAATTTTACTAGAAAATTTTCACCCTCGAATGTACGGATGGTTTTCTCTAACCCTCTAATGTACGAATAGTTTTCTCTAACCCTCTAATGTACGGATCGTTTTCGTTATAGACTCTAATGTACGGATATTGTTCTCTAATCCTAGAATGTACGGATCGTTTTCTCTAATCTAGAATGTAAGGATCGTTTCTCTACCCTAGAATGTACGGATCGTTTTCTTAACCCTAGAATGGACGGATCGTTTCTCTAACCCTCGAATGTACGGATCGTTTTCTCAACCCGTAGATGTCGGATCGTTTTCTTAACCCTAGATGTACGGATCGTTTTCTCTAACCCTAGAATGTACGAGCGTTTTCTAACCGAAGTACGGATCGTTTTCTCTAACCCTCAATGTACGGATCGTTTTCTCTAACCCTCGAATGTACGGATCGTTTTCTTAACCCTCGAATGTACGGATCGTTTTCTCTAACCCTCGAGATGTACGGATCTTTTTCTCTAACCCTCTAATGTACGGATCGTTTTCTCTAACCCTCTAATGTACGGATCGTTTTCTCTAACCCTCTAATGTACGAATAGTTTTCTCTAACCCTCTAATGTACGGATCGTTTTCTCTAACCCTCTAATGTACGGATCATTTTCTCTAATCCTAGAATGTACGGATCGTTTTCTCTAATCCTAGAATGTACGGATCGTTTTCTCTAACCCTAGAATGTACGGATCGTTTTCTCTAACCCTAGAATGTACGGATCGTTTTCTCTAACCCTCGAATGTACGGATCGTTTTCTCTAACCCTCGAATGTACGGATCGTTTTCTCTAGCCCTAGAATGTACGGATATTTTTCGCTAACCCTAGAATGTACGGATATTTTTCGCTAACCCTCGAAAGTATCATTCGTTTTCGATAATCCTCAAAGGCATCGTTCTATTTCGGTAACCCTCGAATTTATGGTTCTATTTTTGTTAACCCTCGAAAGTATCGTTCGGTAACCCTCGAATGTACGGATCGTTTTCTCTAACCCTCGAATGTACGGATTGTTTTCGGTAATCCTCAAAAGTATCGTTCGATTTTGGTAACCCTCGAATTTATGGTTCTATTTTTGGTAACCCTTAAAAGTATCATTTGGTAACCCTCGAAAGTATCGTTCGATTTCGGTAACCCTCGAATTTTTGGGTCTATTTTCGGTAACCCTCGAAAGTATCGTTCGGTAACCCTCGAATTGGCCGTAACCTTCTAATGTAGCTTGCGCAAAACCCGACAATAGCCCGCTCGTGTTTAAGAAGTGTTTTAACAAGTTTCGGTGACATGTTCCCCAGACCATTTCCCAGGTCCCACAGCCATTTACAGTAAGTTACCATTGTAAATCACCCGGACTTTTCGCACTATCACTCCCCATTGACTTTATATAGTTCGACCATCTCTAGCCAGGACACATGCGCAGACTAAAGCAGTTCTATGATATGATCTTTCCTACTTACCAGGTCAGACCTTTAACACATGTTTTGGCTGGGTCACTAAACAGCCTCTCCAGTGCCTCCTGTCCCAGCCACCCACGAGACCCACATTCGGTTGACTTTTGTTCTAAGTTGCCATATGTAGGGCAGCATAGCGTGGTGTCGAGGGCACAGCAGCCCCTGAGGGCATCTCCCACATAGGTAGGGTGAGCAAATTTCAATGTTGTCCTCTAGGTGGATAAAATATGTTGGGTCCCTCTCAGGGGTGAACTACCAGGGGAGCAGGTGGAGCAACCACAGGGGCCCATCAGCCAAGTTATGCCACTTGTCCCTCCGGTCACCAAAAGACCTTTCAGCCTCCAACATGGCGCCAGGTACAGACTCTCCACCCCATTCTAATCTCTGCAGATCCACTTCCTCCGATGTTGGCTGAATTCCGGTCACTTTCCTGCGTTTGGGTGCCGGCTGCTGGACAAAACGTTTTTTAGTGGAGAATGGAATCATCTGTTGGATGGAAACAGGAACATTCAGATGGACTCGAGTGCACACAGACTTAAATGGTCATAAATGTGAATGTATTTACTGATGTGAACATTCAGAGACATGTTAGTAGTAACCTCTGGATGTTTCGTCAAATTCAAAGTGACAGGTCTCCTCCCACTCTCCGCCCTATCCACCTACTCTCCGCCCATGCCCGACCCAGTCCATCCCCTCCCAATCACCAACCCACCCACCTATTTTATATCAAATCAAAATCTATATATCTATAATCAATATATATTATATATATATTATATATATATAATATATATATATCTCTTATATCAAATCATCATCTAATATATATCTATCTAATCATTATCTTATATCTATCTTATATCAAATCATTATCTTATATCTATCTTATATCAAATCATCATCTAATATTTATCTTATATCAAATCATTATCTTATATCTATCTTATATCAAATCATTATCTTATATCTATCTATCTATATCAAATCATTATCTTATATCTATCTTCTATATCAAATCATTATCTTATATCATCTATCTTATATCAAATCATTATCTTATATCTATCTTATATCAAATCATATCATATCTATCTTATATCAAATCATTATCTTATATCTATCTATCTTATATCAAATCAATTATCTTATATCTATCTATCTTATATCAAATCATTACCTTATATCTATCTTATATTCAAATCATTATCTTATATCTATCTATCTTATATCAAATCATTATCTTATATCTATCTTATATCAAATCATTATCTTATATCTATCTATCTTATATCAAATCATTATCTATATCTAATCTATCTTATATCAATCATTATCTTATTATATCTTATAAAATCATTATCTTATATCTATCTATTTATATCAAATCATATCTTATATCTATCTATCTTATATCAATCATTATCTTTATCTAATCTTATGTCAAATCATTATCTATATCTACTATCTTATATCAATCATGATCTTTATCTATCTTATATCAATCAAATCATTATCTTATACTCTATCTTATATCAAACATTATCTTATATCTATCTATATCAAATCACAGTACTTATTCTAATCTTATATCAAATCATTATCTATAGTATCTTATATCAAATCATTATCTATATCTATCTATATATCAATCAGTATCTATATCTATCTTATATCAATCATAGCTATATCTAAATCTATATCATCATATCTTATATACTACGAATCAAATCATACGATCTTATATATCTATCTTATATCAAATCATTATCTAATATCTATCTATCTTATATCAAATCATTATCTTAAGCTATCTTATATAAATCTTATCTTATATCTATCTTATATCAAATCATTTCTTATATCTATCTATCTTTAATCAATCATTATCTTATTCTATCTATCTTATATCCAAATATCATTACCTTTATCTCGATCTTATATCAACTCATTATCTTATATCTATCTATCTTATCATCATTATCTTATATCTACTTTATAATCAAAATTATCTTATAATCTATCTATCTTATTCAAATATTATCTTATATCTACTATCTTATATCAAATCATTTATCTTATATCATCTTCTATCAAATCATATCTTAATCTATCTATCTTATAATCAAATCATTATCTTAGAATCTATCTATCTTATATCAATCATTATCTTATAATATCTATCTTATTCAAATCTTATATCTTATATTATATCTATCTTATATCAAATCATTATCTAATATCTATCTATCTTATATCAAATCATTATCTATATCTATCTTATATCAAATCATTATCTTATATCTATCTTATATCAAATCATTATCTTATATCTATCTTATATCAAATCATTATCTAATATCTATCTATCTTATATCAAATCATCTTATATCTATCTATCTTATATCAAATCATTATCTTATATCTATCTATCTTATATCAAACCATTATATTATATCTATCTTATATCAAATAATTATCTTATATCTATCTATCTTATATCAACTCATTATCTTATATCACTTAACTCTTATCTTATATTATCTTATATCAATCATTATCTATATCTATCTTATCAATCATTATCTTATATCTTATCTTATTCAAAAATCATTATCTAATATCTATCTATCTATATCAAAATCAATTATCTTATATCTATCTTAATCAAATCATTATCTTATATCTATCTATCTTATATCAACATTCAAATTATCTTATATCAATCTTAATCAAATATTATCTTATATCCTAATCTTATAACCAATCATTATCTTATATCTATCTTATATCACATCATTATCTTATATCTATCTTATATCAAATCATATCTTATATCTATTCTATATCAAATCATTATCTAATATCTATCATCTATATCAAATCATCTATATCTATCTATTATATCAAATCAATTATCTTAATCTATCTATCTTATTCAAATCTTACTTAATCTACTACTTATTCAATCATTATATTATCTATCTTATATCAAATAATTCTTATATCTATTATCTATATCAAATCATTTATCTAGTATCTATCTTATATCTAATGCCATTATCTTATATCTATCTTATATCAAATCATTATCTGATATCTATCTTATATCAAATCATTATCTTATATCTATCTTATATCAAATCATTATCTTATATCTATCTTATATCAAATTATTATCTTATATCTATCTTATATCAAATCATTATCTTATATCTATCTTATATCAAATCATTTTTACTGCCTATCTATATATCTTACATATATCTATCTTACATCTATCTATCTATCTTTCTTACATCTATCTATCTATCTTTCTTACATCTATCTATCTATCTATCTATCTTTCTTACATCTATTTATCTATCTTTCTTACATCTATCTATCTTTCTTACATCTATCTATTTTTCTTACATCTATCTATCTATCTTACATCTATCATCTATCTTACATCTATCTATCTATCTATCTATCTATCATCTATCTATCTATCTATCTATCTATCTATCATCTATCTATCTATTATCTATCTATCTATCTATCTATCCATCTATCTATCTATCATCTATCTATCATCTATCTATCTATCATCTATCTATCTATCATCTATCTATCTTACATCTATCTATCTTACATCTATCTATCGTACATCTATCTATCTTACATCTATCTATCTTACATCTATCTATCTATCTTACATCTATCTATATATCTTACATCTATATATCTTACATCTATCTATCTATCTTACATCTATCTATCTATCTTACATCTATCTATCTATCTTACATCTATCTATATCTATATATATATATATATATATATATATATATATATATATATATATTTATCATCTATCTATCTATCTATCTTACATCTATCTATCTATCTATTTATCTGTCTATGTATCATGAACCTGTTTTCACTGGTGAAGTCTTTAGTTTTTTATTTTACAGACACTTGTGTTTTGTGGCTGAACGTTAGTTGTCTGTTTGACCTTTCACGGGGTAAACTTGTCACTAGACTAGTTTTGCAGTTCATTACTCGCGTATCGCGTATCAAATGTTCAGCCAGGGTTAGTCAGCCCTCCATTTCACCAGCCAGTGTTAGTCAGCCCTCCAGTTCACCAGCCAGTGTTAGTCAGCCCTCCAGTTCACCAGTCAGTGTTAGTCAGCCCTCCAGTCCACCAGTCAGTGTTAGTCAGCCCTCCAGTCCACCAGTCAGTGTAAGTCAGCCCTCCAGTCCACCAATCAGTGTTAGTCAGCCCTCCAGTCCACCAGGCAGTGTTAGTCAGCCCTCCTGTTCACCAGCCAGTGTTAAGCTGGGTACACACAACGGGATTGACCCTTTATCGGTAAAGAGTGTAGATCTTAAAATTAATTGATTGTTTCAGTCTGGATAATTGATTTATTTTCATTAAGTTTATTTATTTAAAAGAAATGATCACCTGATCAATTGATTAATTGAATTTGATAGAATGGATCTAAAATATTACACACCTTGTATTAAAAATGAACCAGGGATATTAATTTAATCTTTTAATAAAATCCAGTTTTACAATCTCTATAATGAAAATTGGGTTGAACCTATTGGTCCAGCCCTTCATGACAATTCAAGCTTCTCATTGTGAAATTTAATGGCCCGACCCTGATATAGGGAGTTATCCACTATCGTAGGGAGTAAACTTTATATATACTTTATATAGGGAGACTGTTCTCCCATCTGGTATTGTGTGTACCCACCTTTAGTCAGCCCACCACACCAACCTTCACAGGCCACGCTCACATTTTATTTTATGGGCCGCACAATTACTTGCGAAATATTGGTGCTATCTGGGCCAATGTGGTGAGCGGTCAATCGGATCAAAATATAGCCACGTGTGTACCTAGTCTTTCCCATCATGCACTCTAAACCTACAGCCCTGAATCCAGTAAAGAAACATGCACTCTAACCCTACTGCCCAAAATTTTGTTACCCAGCATGCACTTTCACCCTGTAGCCCTGAATTCAGTTACACAATGGCCCTAAATAAGGCCCTGAAATTATTTACCCAGCATGCACTCTTGCTAGGGTTGTCACCTCTTCCCTTAAAAGTGAACATATATGAAATCAGCATTCTGAACACCTGGTCATTGTTTCCATTAAAAACTAAAATGTCCAACCTACGTTCCTCCAGATGTTTAGATAATGCAATGGTCCTACCCCTTCAGCAATGTACCGGCTGTCAGTATGGTAGCTCCTTCCAAAGTGACGGCTTTAGTTACCTTTCCATGCAAAACAATTAAGTAACAAGAAAAAACCCCGCCAGGTCATCATGGGAAGTACCTGGATATTACCTAGTGAACACTTTCATTTTCTCTTTTATAGTCTAACGATGGCCGCACACTACAGCAGCTGGGCCCAACCTATGTGGCTTCATGTGCAGCCCCTAAACACCTTTGAGGGCCACACAAGATATTTAAAGGGCTATACAGATTATAAAACACAGAAAGAAATCGCCAGCGCTCGGTGTAACCCACCCTGCGGTCTTGACCAGCTGCTAATAGCACCTTAGTGCCAGCGCTTGGTGTAACGCACATTCTGCAGTTTACCAACTGCTAGAAACGATAAAAAGCAATTCTTACAAAAAGAGAAAATTGCCAGCGCGCAGTTTACCTTTAAAACAATTGAAATAATAATGAGGTGTTCGTACCACACTTTTGCCAAAATAATCGCATTTTTTTGCGATTGCGCGTGCATTTTTTTTAAACACGCGTGTGATTGCGAGGTATGGCTCCAAAAAGTATTTTTTGGGCATCAACAATGAGGGCCACTCCTGATCACCACCGCACAACAGAGATCCTTAGTCCACGACCCGGACAGTCACCCATTAAAGGGATTATACAATGTATCCTAAATCCTTCCATTACATCCCTGTCCTCTGTTCTTCCTTCCCATTCATTAACCCCTTTCTGCTGTCACAACCCACCTGGCTTCAATTAATATTAAAGGGGAGTCGACTTGGCAGTCAGGATTTTCTTATTGATTGACATGCCTTCTTACATCTATCTATCTTCCAGCTTTGCCTTTCTCAAACCCTAGATTGCAAAGCAGCATTGGGGCACACTGCATCCCGCCGGAAGCGCTCACGCAGTCGCACCCGGATTTGAGATAGGAAATCGCATGGGATTGTGGCATAAAAAGGCTGATCACAAAAAAGGATGCGCAATGGCAACGCACCCAAAACCGTGGAATTTCTGTATGTTGCTGCGAATCCAATGTTAGATAAAAATCGCACGTGCAAACGGACGGAAATCGCGCTAGTGTGGCCTAGCCCTTATGGTCTGTCTGAAAGTAGCCTATCGGGTGGCCATGTTGTCAGTCCCCAAAGTCTCCTGCCTCCTTGTAAGGTTCCTTTTTAGCATCTGCAGATATTTGCCGATAGAGAAACGCTACACGTGGTCTTTATCGGGAACCGCTCAGGTAACATTTAACGGAACAGCCTCTGTTTTCAATGCGTTTTTATATAAACGAACACAAAAAAACGGACGCAAAAGGCTGTCAGAGACAGAAACACAAGCTGTGCGTTTTTGTCAGTTTCTAGTGTGAACGAGCGCTGAGGCTAAGGACCCACTACAACTCACCGAAGGGGACACGTAATCGCGAGCCTTATCGTGTGTAGTTCTGGTGCGTTGTTCCACGTTTGCGCATGCGATTTTGCTATTTAACATTAAGGAAATGCAGGCGTTTGCGCAAAAAAATGGTGATCACAAAACGGAAGTGCAATCACATCACACTTAAAGGATTGGAGGAGGGCAGTGGAAACTGATGGGGGGTGGGGCAGGGAGCGGTCTGTGCCGCCATCTGTAATGGTTATGCCACACTAGTGCGATTTCTTGCTCACTAACGAACGTGTTAACACATTGGAAGTGCAGTGCATGTCAATGTGGCCATTTCGCACGTGCTACGCTGGGATGCATTCAGAGCACGTGGTCCCCATTTTTCTGTGGGTGGTACGCTCTCCGATTGGGGAGTATTGCGTGAATTGCAGCAAAAATGGAGGGTAACGAGCGTGAAACACGTGACAATGACCGCTCATTTTACGTGCACTGCCACCTGGTACATTGTGGCACAGCCTTACAGTGGCTTTGGCAGTAATATGGAGAAGCCTCTGGGTGAGGGATTGGTAAGGAGCTGCAGTGATGTCAGTTACAATGTTTCTAAGGGTGAGGCCACACTAGCGCCTGTGTTTCGCGTTCGCTAAAATGGAAATCGCAGGAATTAAAAAATTCCCACGGTTTCCGATGCACTTGCGATTGCGCATCCGTTCCTGTTTTGGGAAAGCATGCGTTCACCATTTTTGGTGCGTTAACGCGTGCGTTTCCAGAACACAAAACAGCAAAAACGCATGCGCGAAACGCACAAGAATCGCGGACAAAATCACGTGAGATAATGCAATGCAAAAAGGGGTTAAGGTCACATTATACCCATTATTGTGACTTTAACCCGTTATTTGTGGCGGGTGCACATGTATCACAAACGACCCTCGTGCAGGCACCACGAGCTATCCAATAGCAGCGAATATGTAAAGGCAGTGAAAAGCCCAGAATAATGTCTTGTGTAAGGCCAGGACTAGGATAAGACAAGAGAAGCTGCCATGCTGGTCAAAAGAAACCATGGCACCACCAGATTCAACAAACTATCACCAGCTATAACAACCGTGTACACACACCATCCCCAGTACTACTCAATCAGACAAGTCCATGTGTCATATTAAGGAACAACATTAATACATTTAACCTATAAAACCCTCTTTAACCTGATAAAGCCCTTCTATACCGTTATATAGGAGACAATATTGTTTTTTTAAAGGACGGTTGTTGCTCCACCCCCCTTTTGGTCCAGGGCCTAACCGATGGGAAGACACATTTTGCAAGAAGTGCTTCTTAGATCCCGTGCTTAGGTTTGGGTGGAGCTTAGACAGTACAGTTGTCCGTTAATCTCCTCCCGTCATTTTAATATGTTAGAGAAGGAGACAGGGAGGACTGTGTTGTCAGTCATTGCGTCTGCATCTAACAGCTCCCGCGCCTGTTTTAGCACTAGGTCCCAATATGTGTGTTGTGTCGTGTTGTCGGTTTTGAGTGCGTTTTCGACTATGCGTTCCAGTCCATTCGAGGGTTAACAGACATGCTTACTGATCCCAGTAAGGTTTCTGTTCAGGGCCCTGATCCCAGTAAGGTTCCTGTTAGGGGCCCTGATCCCAGTAAGGTTCCTGTTCGGGGCCCTGATCCCAGTAAGGTTCCTGTTCGGGGCCCTGATCCCAGTAAGGTTCCTGTTAGGGGCCCTGATCCCAGTAAGGTTCCTGTTCGGGGCCCTGATCCCAGTAAGGTTCCTGTTCGGGGCCCTGATCCCAGTAAGGTTCCTGTTTGGGGTCCTGATCCCATCAATATATTAAACTGGTGTGTGTGTGTGTGTGTGTGTGTGTGTGTGTGTGTGTGTGTGTGTGTGTGTGTGTGTGTGTGTGTGTGTGTGTGTGTGTGTGTGTGTGTGTGTGTGTGTGTGTGTGTGTGTGTGTGTGTGTGTGTGGGTGTGTGTGTGTGTGTGTGTGTGTGTGTGTGTGTGTGTGTGTGTGTGTGTGTGTGTGTGTGTGTGTGTGTGTGTGTGTGTGTGTGTGTGTGTATATATACATAGCTCCCAACGGGACTGTCCCGTTTTTGGGGTCCTTTCCCGCTGTCCCGGCACCCCCTCTCTGTTCCCGCATTGCCCCGTTTTTTTCCGGGTGTCTGGTCCATTTTTCAGGGTAAAAACGCTAAACCGGAAGTGCACTAGCAGGCATTAGGACCCTGCAGTTGGAGACTTCCAGTCATGCCTGCTGGGGGCGGGGCTTTGACCAGAACGGAGCTGCTGGGGATTGAGGTTGGAGAGGGAGAGAGAAAACTGCTGAAGGTCTGGGTGAGACTCTGTGCAGATGAACTTGCAGTGTGACAGAGTTAGATACTAGTCCAGCACAGACACAGTAAATACAGGCACCAAACATTATCCCTTCCCTTACAGGGCCAGTGTTAGCTTGTAGTGAGGGGCAGCTAGGTACACAGATAGTTATTATCCTCATATCTAGTCAGTAGTGTGCCCTGGGGGGACAAGCCTTTGTGTTTCAGTACATATCTGTATGTGTGTGTAGTGTGTATCAGTGCATGAGTGTGTCATGTGTGTAGTGTGTCAGTATATCAGTGCATGTGTGAGTCTTGTGTGTGTCAGTGTATGCTGGTGTGCCTCAGTATGTCAGTCAGTGTATGTGTGTCAGTTTGTGTCCATGTTTGTGTGCCTGTATGTCAGTGCATGTTTGTGTCATGTGTGGTTAAGCGTATGTATGTGGCAAAGATAGATATAGGTTGACACAGACAGACAGATAGATAAACAGGTAGATAGACAGACAGACAGAGATAAATGAATATACAGGTAGATAAAAAGATGCAGATAGACAAATAGATAGACAGGTAGACAGACAGAAAGAGATAAATACATAAGATAGACAGGTAGGTAGATGGACAGAAAGAGATAAATAAATAAGATGAACAGAAAGATAGATAGACAGACAGAAAAAGATAGATATACAGACCAGACTATAAAAACAGATACAGACAAACACAAATAAACACTGATATTAGCATACTGGGTAGTGGCGTATGCATATAGTCTTCTTTTTCATGGGATTTATCTTTAAATTGTGGGCGTAACCTATGAAAGATGGGAGTGGTTTAAGAAAACGGGTGTGGCCTAATAAAAGTGGGTGTGGCCAAAAGTTGCCACGGGCGCTAACGCGCCCGCAACTCACTCTCCCTTTTACTGTCCCTCTTTTGTGTTTTCAAATGTTGGGAGGTATGTATATATATATATATATATGGTTAGTTGATTTTTTCCCAGCATTCACTGCATTGAAATAACAATATATTAATATTACACACACTGTGCGGCATGTTCCTTTAAGGGACCAGCAGGGGGTGGAGTCAGGGCAGGGAGGGCTCACATAGGGCGGGGCGATGTGCTGGGAGTGAGCGGGGTTATGGGGAGCGAGGGGACAGGAAGCGCTCACAGGTAAGTGCCCCCCCTTTACCCCTATTGTCGGTGTGTGATGGTTCGGTCCAAATTGGGGTTCTAGTTGCCCGCAGGGGGAGATGGGTCGTTCCACCTGGTAGAGGAGGGGGAGGATAGAGCGGATAATAAATCACTGACAGGAACTGCCCGCAGGTTCATCCCCGTCACTGTGCGGTGGTACAGTCCGACCCTTACCGGGTGGTTGGGACTGAGACGTTTCCATTGTCACTAAAAAGGGGGAACTGATTGGGTTACAGAGATTTGTATATCGTGTGTACACGGGGTATGGGGGTGTGTGTACACGGGGTATGGGGTGTGTGTGTACACGGGGTATGGGGGTGTGTGTACACGGGGTATGGGGGTGTGTGTGTACACAGGGTATGGGTGTGTTGTGTGTACACAGGGTATGGGTGTGTGTGTGTACACGGGGTATGGGGGGTGTGTGTACACGGGGTATGGGGTGTGTGTGTGTACACGGGGTATGGGGTGTGTGTACACAGGGTATGGGGGTGTGTGTACATGGTATGGGGTGTGTGTACACGGTATGGGTGTGTGTGTGTACACAGGGTATGGGTGTGTGTGTACACAGGGTATGGGTGAGTGTGTGTACACAGGGTATGAGTGTGTGTGTGTGTGTACACGGTATGGGTGTGTGTGTGTGTGTGTACACAGGGTATGGGTGAGTGTGTGTACACAGGGTATGAGTGTGTGTGTGTACACAGGGTATGGGTGTGTGTGTGTACACAGGGTATGGGTGTGTGTGTGTACACAGGGAATGGGTGTGTGTACACAGGGTGTGTGTGTGTGTACACATGGTATGGGGAGTGTGTTTACACATGGTATGGGGAGTGTGTGTGTGTGTACACAGGGTGTGTGTGTGTACACATGGTATGGGGAGTGTGTGTGTGTGTGTGTACACAGGGTATGGGTGTGTGTGTGTACACAGGGTATGGGTGGGTGTGTGTACACAGAGTATGGGTGGGTGTGTACACAGGGTATGGGTGGGTGTGTGTACACAGGGTATGGGTGGGTGTGTGTACACAGGGTATGGGTGTGTGTGTGTGCACAGGGTATGGGTGTGTGTGTACACAGGGTGTGTACACAGGGTATGTGTGTGGGTGTGTGTACACAGGGTATGGGGGTGTGTGTGCACAGGGTATGGGTGTGTGTGTTTGTACACAGGGTATGGGTGGGTGTGTACACAGGGTATGGGTGTGTGTGTTTGTACACAGGGTATGGGTGGGTGTGTACACAGGGTATGGGTGTGTGTGTTTGTACACAGGGTATGGGTGTGTGTACACAGGGTATGGGGGTGTGTGTACATGGTGTGTATACACTTAAGTGTTTTTAAACTGTTTGTACAGTGTCTCTTTTGAACCTAGTATGTTCTAATAAAATGTGACTTTTTCTATATTAATTATTAATGTGTGTTTGAGTTCCTGTTTTCTCTTTTGGTTTTCTGATCCAGTTCATTTTGGACTCGGTTCACCGTTACCCATTGTGGCATTATATATATCTTTATATCATTAACTGTGCCTCCATCCCATTGTAAATTTAAATAACAGTAGGCTGGCACTGTGCACACATTGTAGTACGGCAGGGAATATGTAAGAGGAGGCTGGCACTGTGCACACATTGTAGTACGGCAGGGAATATGTAAGAGGAGACTGCACTGTGCACACATGTATACGGCAGGGAATATGTAAGAGGAGACTGGCACTGTGCCCATCATTGTATAAATACGGAGGGAATATGTAATGAGGAGCTGCACCTGGTGCACCCATTGTAGTACGGCGGGAATATGTAAGAGGACCTGCACTGTGCACACATTTGTGTAACGCAGGGAATATGTAAGAGGAGGAGGCACTGTGCACACATTGTAGTACGCAGGGAATATGTAGAGAACTGGCACTTTGCACACATTGAAGTACGGCAGGGAATATGTAAGAGGAGACTGGCCTGTGCACACATTGTAGTATACGGCAGGGAATATGAAGAGTGAGCTGGCACTGTGCACAACATTTAGTACGGCAGGGAATAGAAAGAACTGCTGTTCAATGAGTGGCAGGATTGTAAGAGGAGCTGCACCTGTGCACACATTGTAGTACGGGGGATATGTCAAGAGGGGCTGGCACTGTGCACACATATGTAGTACGGGCAGGAGATATGTAAGAGGAGCTGGCACGTGTTCACACATTGTAGTACGGCAGGGAATATGTAAGCGGAGCCTGGCACTGTGCACACATTGTAGTACGGCCAGGGAATATGTAAGAGGAGGCTGGCACGTGCACACATTGTAGTACGGCAGGGAATATGTAGAGAGTGGCACTGTGCCACACTTGTATACGCAGGGAATATGTAAGAGGCTGGCACTGTTGCACACATTGTAGTCGCAGGGAATATTAAGAGGAGGCTGCACCTGTTGCAACACATTGTGTACGGCAGGGAATATTAAGAGGCGGCCTGGCACTGTGCACACATTGTAGTCGGCAGGGATATATGTAAGAGGAGCTTGCACTGTGCTCCATTGTGTACGGCTGGAATATGTAAGTAGGAGGCTGGACTGTGCAGCACCTTGTAGTACGGCTGGGAATATGTAGAGGATGCTGGCACTGTGGCACACATTGTACTACGGCCAGGGAATCATGAGAAGAGGGAGACTGAGCACTGTGCACACACATTGTATAACCGGCAGGGAATAGAGATGGAAGCGGCAACTGTGCACACATTGTAGTAACGGCTGGGAATGTAAGAGGAGGCTGCCACAAAACCCCTGTCACACATGTAGTACGCAGGATATGTAAGAGGAGCTGGCACTGTGCACACATTGGTAAGTATGGCAGGGAATATGTAAGAGATGGCACTGTGCACACATTGTAGTCGGCAGGAATAGTAAGAGGAAGTGCGAAGCGGCACTGTGCACACATTGGTACGGCAGGGAATATGTTAGATGAGGCTGTGCACCTGTGCACACATTGTAGATACGGCAGGGAATCTGTAAAGAGGCTGGCACTGGTGCACACATTTGTAGTCGCAGGGACATAATGTAAGAGGGAGGCTACACTGTGGCACACCATTGTACGAGCTGCAGGAATATGTAAGGGAGGCTGTGCACGTGGCACACATTGTAGAACGGCAGGGAATATTAAGAGCGGCTGGCACTGTGCACATTGTAGTACCGCTAGGGAATATGTAGAGGAGCTGGCACTGTGCACACCATTGTAAACGGCAGGAATATGAGAGGAGGCGGCACTGTGCACACTTGTAGACGGCAGGGAATAGTAAGAGAGGCTGGCACTGTGCCACATTGTAGTACGGCGGGAAATATGTAGAGGAGTCTGGCACTGTGCCCATTGTAGTAACGGCAGGGAATATGTAATAGGAGTGCTTGGCACTGTGCACACAGTAGTAACGCAGGGATATTAAGAGGAGAGGCGGGCACTGTGCACACATTGTAGTACGCAGGGAATATTAAGAGGAGGCTGCACTGTGCACACACATTGTTCGGCAGGGAATATGTAAGAGGAGCTGGCACTGTGCAACACAGGTATCGCAGGAATAATGTCTAAGAGGAGGCCTGGCACTGTTCCATTGTAGAACGAGCAGATATGTAAGACTTGACGGCACACATGTTAGGAAGGGTAGAAGAGGGCACTGACCTTGTAGAAGTCGTGAATGTAGAGAGGCGGCACTTGCAACCTTAACGGAGTATATAGGAGCTGCAACTGACATGGGTAAGACGGGGTATATAGCTGGAGGCTGTACATTTTGGCACACATTATGGTATGGCCTAGGGAGATATAGCAGGAGGCCTGGCACTGTCAACACATATATGGCTAGGAATACATGTCAGAGGCCAACTGCACACATTGTGGACAGCAGGGAGTATATAACAGGAGGCTGGACCTGTGTCCACACACTTGCTTAGGGGCAGGAGTATATATACCAAATGTAAGTGGAGGTTGATAAAGGACCATACGTCCCATCACGGTCCCAGCTTATCACCCTCCTTTTTAACGCTCCTAACAGTTGATCCAGAGGAAGCAAAAAACTGGCAGATTATTAAATTTGTGGTACAGGAGGCCGTTTATAAAGGGCGCCTGGCACTGTGGTAATAGCAGGAGTCGATTTACAGAGTAGACACTTTGATGGCACATTGTGATATGGCAGGAAGTACAGTCGGTCCTAAATATTTGGGACCAATCGACACAATCTTTTGGCTCTAACACCACACAAAATGGATTTAAAATGAACACAAACGACTTGCATTTAACTGCACACTGTTGCTTTAATTTGAGGGTCATAATTCAGTGAACAGTGTAGGAATTACAACAACAGTTTTTGCATATGTGTATGTATATGGATGATTGCTTGATTATAGTGAGTGGTTTGCATATGTTGCGTATGGTAATATGTGAAGTGAGTTTGCATATGTGCGTATGTATAATGTGAGGTGACGCATATTTGCGTATGATGGTGGAGTTTGTCATATGGATGATGGTGTGATTTGCATAGGTGAGTATGTATATGTGAGTATGATATGTGAGTGAGTTTTGCATATGTGAGTATTAATTGATGGAGTTTGATATTGAGTATGTTATAATTGATGGAGGTTTGCATATGTTGAGTTTATTGTAGTTTTCTATGGTGATTGAATGTAGTGAGTTGCATATGTGAGTATGTATATATTGAGTGAGTTTGCATATTGTGAGTATGTATATGGAGTGATGTATATGCTGAGTGAGTTATTCATTGGTGAGTTGTAATGTGGGAGTTCATATGTAGATTTAGTGAGTATTTGCATGTGTAGATGTTTTGGATCAACTTGTTAGAATCAAAAGTTAATGGTGACCATAGTCTTTACAAGGGACAGTATGTGTTATTAATTCCACACCTCATTATCACAATTACAATGAGCAGATACAAGGTCCGGAGTTTGATTTCAGAGTGTGCATTTTCATTTGTGAACTGTTGGATCCAAAGAGGCTGTCCATATCATGAAACAACGCCATCATAAGGCTGAAGAAAAAAACAACAAACCCATAACAAGAGGCAAAAACATTAGAAGTGGCCAAAACAACAGTTTGGAACATTCTTACAAGAAGAAGGAACGACACTGGTTAGCTCAAGCGACTCCAAAATCTGGAAGCCACGGAAAACAACTGTGGGTATTATGACCTGAAGATTGTTTCCCTAGTGAAGAAACACCCTTCACAACGTTTTGGCCAGATCAGAACACTCTCCAAGGGGTAGTTGTGTTGTCAAAAGTCAACACCAAGAGAAAGACTTCACACAGAGTGACTACAGAGGGTTCACCAAGATGTAAACTTTGTGAGCCTCAAAAAAAGTCCTGTTCAAGTCAGTCGCCTGACCTTAATCCGATTGAGCCTTCTTTCACTTGCGGAATACCAAACTGAAGGTAAAATGCCAAGAAGAGGTGCCGGGCCAGAGCATCAACCAGGGGTTTAAATCCCAGCGTCAGGTGATTATGGGTTCCAGATTTCAAGCTGTAATTGACTGCAAATGATTTTGCACCAAGTTATTAATAAGTGAAAGTTCGAGAATTCTTATTCTTCTGTCCCATTACTTTTGCCTTTCATAACACCGTGGAGGCACATACTCAAACTGGTTATTCCTAACCCGTTCACGCTGATTTGGAATGTAAATACCCTCAACTTAAAGCTGGGGCGGTCTGCAGTTTCAAGCCTCATGTTTGGTTTCATTTCAATCCATTGTGGTTGATTATATATATACTGTAGAGAACTACAATATTATATAATATATATATATATATATATAATATATATATATATAATATATATATATATAATAATACCGTAATACTCGAGTAATAACCCGAAGTACCCTTTTTTTAACCTAAAAAAAGTAGAAAAATTGATTGAACTCGAGTATAAGCCGAAGGTTAGGAACTATACCACTACTGCCTTCTGATTCAAGTATTGTTTTGGTCTTAAGTTTGCCCTTTAACTGGCAGCCGAATTCCATCAGATGTTTGGAAACTACAACCACCCATCATGCTTTAGTGTGCTGGGAGTTGTAGTTTCCAACACGGTATGGATTCTGCAGTTAAACGGCAGTAGACCCTCCTTCCTCCCTCCCTCCCCTGAGAGTTCCCCCAGAAGTTGGTCCTTACACCCCGATCGATGTTGCTCAACTCCAAAATCCAGGAGGTGACCAGGCAGTGAAGGAATCAGAACCGTTTTCCCCCCTCTCCTCTGGGACCCCTGTCGCTCTGTTCTACGTGCCAGGAATCATATGCCTGAGCTGCTGTTCTTTCTCTCCTAAGCGGTGGCTGTCATTGAACAGGGATCACAGGCACGAAGCTGCACCTCCAGGATGAGTCGCCGTCTCCTTATGGCCAAATCCGGCTGCCGCACGCGGGTAGTCCTGTGTATTTGCCGGCTGACGTCACTACTACTCGGCGGCCTCTCACACCCGCGCCGGAGTAGTGACATCAGCCGGCCAACCCACAGGACGTACCCAGGGCGCAGCCGGATTTTTTGGAGTTTAGCAACCATCGTAGGGGTAAGGAAGGACCTTGACTCGAGTATCAGCCGAGGTAAGGTTTTTATTTTTAATTTTAAAAAACCTAAAAACCTAGCTTATACTCGAGTATATACGGGATCTATATATATTAATACAGTAATTCTCAATATTATAGTATCCCTGTACCAACCAGACTACAGTATATGTATTAATACCAGTAATTCTCAATATTAATATGGTATCACCGTCACCACCCAGACTACAGTATATGTATTAATACCAGTAATTCTCAATATTATATCGTATCCCCCCCCGTACCAACCAGAACTACAGTATCGTTATTAATACCAGTATTCTCAATATTCTATAGTAATCCCTTTACCAACCAGAACTACGTATATGGTATTAATACCAGTCCCTTCTAACTATTATATAGTATCCCTGTAATAACCAACCAGAACTACAGTATAGTATTAATACCAGTAATTCCTCAAATATTATATAGTATCCCTTTACCCACCAAACTACAGTATTGTATTATACCCAAATATTCCTCCAATATTCAATTTAGTTTTAAAACTTATCCAGTCCATTTTTTTAGCTATTCAATGAACTTGTCCATTACCGACTCTGCTGAAGACAGTTCCACAGTGTCACCGTTCTCACTGTAAATAAACCTCTCCGAACCTGACGATGAAACTTCTTTTCTTCCAACCTTAAAGGATTCCACGTGTCCTCTGAATGACCTATTAGTGAAATGCACCAGAGAGTTTTTGTTTTGTATGGCCCCATTAATATATTTTATATAAAGTGATTATATCCCCACGCAAAAACGTCGCATTCTTCTTTTCTCCACTGTAAACGCCTAACTTGTCTAATCTGCCTGCATAGTCCAGCCCCTCATTCCCCTTATTATTTAGTTGCCCTTCTCTGAACTGCTCTTCCATTTCCAAGATGTCCCTTTTGTAGACGGGATCCCAACTGCACTGCATATCCAAATGAGGCCTTAACCAGTGCCTGTAAAAGGGCGGATAATATCTTTTCCTTTCCTTGAATCTATTCCCCTCCTTTATAAGAAAATATCTTGCTACTCTAAGCCGTTGCTCCCTGGCTTGTTTTTGCTACAGCTAAGTCTGTTAATTACCAAACCCCCAATCTTTTCCATTACAGATGCACTTACACAGAGTTTATTTAATGGTGTAGGGGGCACATGGATATAAATCGGGGGGGGGGTACAGCAGGGAGTATATAGCAGGAGGCTGGGACTGTGCACACATTGTATTATGGCAGGAAGTATATAATAACATAGTAAGTGAGGTTGAATAAAGACATACGTCCATCAAGTCCAAGCTTATCACCCTCCTTTTTAACGCTATAACAGTTGATCCAGAGGAAGGCAAAAAAACTGCAGATTTTGTGGTACGGAGGCCGTTTAAAAGGAGGCTGGCACGTGGTATAGCAGGGAGCATTTAGCAAGAGGATGACACTTTGTGCACATTGTGATATGGCAGGAAGTACAGTCAGGTCCATAAATATTGGGACATCGACACAATTCTTTTTGGCTCTATACACAACCACAATGGATTTAAAATGAAACAAACAGAACGTGCTTTAACTGCACACTGTTGGCTTTAATTTGAGGGTATTAAATCAGGTGAACAGTGTAGGAATTACAACAGTTTGCATATGTGAGTATGTATATGTGAGTGAGTTTGCATATGTGCGTATGTATATGTGAGTGAGTTTGCATATGTGCGTATGTATATGTGAGTGAGTTGCATATGTGCGTATGTATATGTGAGTGAGTTTGCATAGTGAGTTTGTATATGTGATGGAGTTTGCATATGTGAGTATGTATATGTGAGTATGTATATGTGAGTGAGTTTGCATATGTGAGTATGTATATGTGATGGAGTTTGCATATGTGAGTATGTATATGTGATGGAGTTTGCATATGTGAGTATGTATATGTGATGGAGTTTGCATATGTGAGTATGTATATGTGAGTGAGTTTGCATATGTGAGTATGTATATGTGAGTGAGTTTGCATATGTGAGTATGTATATGTGAGTGAGTTTGTATATGAGTAGTTGCATATGTGAGTATGTATGTGAGTTGCATGTGTGAGTGTTTGGATAACTTGTTAAGGAATCAAAAGTAATGGGACAATAGGCTTCAAAGGGACAGTATGTGTTATTTTCCTCATTATCACAATTACAATGAGCAGATACAAGGTCCGGAGTTGATTTCAGGTGTGCTATTTTCATTTGGAATCTGTTGGATCCAAAGAGCTGTCCATATCAGTGAAACAAGCCATCATTAGGCTGAAGAAAAAAACAAACAAACCCATAAGCAAGATGGCAAAAACATTAGAAGTGGCCAAAACAACAGTTTGGAACATTCTTAACAAGAAGAAGGAACACACTGGTGAGCTCAGCGACTCCAAAATACCTGGAAGACCACGGAAAACAACTGTGGTAGATGACCGAAGAATTGTTTCCCTAGTGAAGAAAACACCCTTCACAACAGTTGGCCAGATCAAGAACACTCTCCAAGGGGTAGTTGTGTGTGTCAAAGTCAACAACCAAGAGAAGACTTCACCAGAGTGACTACAGAGGGTTCACCACAAGATGTAAACCATTGGTGAGCCTCAAAAAAGTCAATGTTCAAGTCAGTCGCCTGACCTTAATCCGATTGAGCATGCATTTCACTTGCTGAAGACAAAACTGAAGGTAAAATGCCAGAAGAGGCCGGGCAGAGCATCACCAGGGATTAATACCCAGCGTCAGGTGATTATGGGTTCCAGATTTCAGGCTGTAATTGACTGCAAATGATTTGGAACCAAGTATTAATAAGTGAAAGTTCGATGAATTCTTATTATTCTGTCCCATTACTTTTGCTCCATTAACAAGTGGGAGGCACATACTCAAACTGTTATTCCTACACCGTTCACCTGATTTGGATGTAAATACCCTCAAATTAAAGCTGGCGGTCTGCAGTTCAAGCACATCATGTTTGTTTCATTTCAAATCCATTGTGGTTGATTATATATATACTGTAGAGAACCAATATATATATATATATATATATATTATATTATTATATATATTAATATAATATATATATATATTAATACCGTATATACTCGAGTATAAGCCGAAGTACCTTTTTTAACCTAAAAAAGTAGAAAAAATTGATTGACTCGAGTATAAGCCGAGGTTAGGAACTATGACCACTACTGCCTTCTGATTCAGTATTGTTTGAGTCTTAAGTTGCCCTTTAAAGGACAGCAGAATTCCCATACAGATGTTTGGAAACTACAACACCCAGCATGCTTTAGTCTGGGAGTTGTAGTTTCCAAACACCTGTATGGGAATTCTGCAGTTAAAAGGCAGTAGAGCCCCTTCCCTCCCTCCCCTGAGAGTTCCCCCAGTAAGTTGGTCCTTACCCCGATCGATGGTTGCTCAACTCCAAATGGAGGTGACCAGGGCAGTGAAGGAATCAGACCGTCTCCCTCTCCTCTGGGACCCCTTCGCTCTGTTCTACGTGCCAGGAATTATATGCTGGAGCTGCTGTTCTTTCTCTCCTAGCGGGGCTGTCAGTGAAACAGGGATCACAGGCACGAAGCTGCACTCCAGGATGATCGCCGTCTCCTTATGGCCAAATCCGGCTGCCGCACGCTGGGTAAGTCCTGTGGATTTGCGGCTGACGTCACTACTCGGCGCCTCTCACAGCCCGGCGCCGAGTAGTGACATCAGCCGGCAAACCCACAGGACGTACCCAGCGTGCGGCAGCCGGATTTGGAGTTGAGCAACCATCGATCGGGGTAAGGAAGGACCTTGACTCGAGTATAAGCCGAGGTAGGTTTTTAGGTTTATTTTAAAACCTAAAAACCTAGGCTTATACTCGAGTATATACGGTATATATATATTAATACTAGTAATTCTCAATATTATATTATAGTATCCCTGTACCAACCAGAACTACAGTATATGTATTAATACCAGTAATTCTCAATATTATATGGTATCCCCGTACCAACCAGAACTACAGTATATGTATTAATACCAGTAATTCTCAATATTATATAGTATCCCCGTACCAACCAGAACTACAGTATACGTATTAATACCAGTAATTCTCAATATTATATAGTATCCCTGTACCAACCAGAACTACAGTATATGTATTAATACCAGTCATTCTAAATATTATATAGTATCCCTGTACCAACCAGAACTACAGTATATGTATTAATACCAGTAATTCTCAATATTATATAGTATCCCTTTACCCACCAGAACTACAGTATATGTATTAATACCAATAATTCTCAATATTATTTAGTTTTAGAAACTTATCCAGGCCATTTTTTAAGCTATTCAATGAACTTGTCATTACCACATCTGCTGGAAGACAGTTCCACAGTGTCACCGTTCTCACTGTAAAGAAACCTCTCCTAACCTGAAGATGAAACTTCTTTTCTTCCAACCTTAAAGGATGTCCACGTGTCCTCTGATATGACCTATTAGTGAACAATGCACCAGAGAGTTTGTTGTATGGCCCATTAATATATTTATATAAAGTGATTATATCCCCACGCAAACGTCGCTTCTCCAATGTAAACAGCCCTAACTTGTCTAATCTGCCTGCATAGTCAAGCCCCTCCATTCCCCTTATTAATTTAGTTGCCCTTCTCTGAACTGCTTCCATTTCCAAGATGTCCCTTTTGTATACGGGATTCCAAAACTGCACTGCATATTCCAAATGAGGCCTTACCAGTGCCTTGTAAAGAGGGAGGATAATATCTTTCTTCCTTGAATCTATTCCCCTCTTTATACAAGAAAATATCTTGCTAGCTCTAGCCGTTGCTACCTGGCATTGTTTGCTACAGCTAAGTCTGTTATCTACCAGAACCCCCAAATCTTTTTCCATTACAGATGCACTTAACACAGAGTTATTTATGGTGTAGGGGGCACAGGGATTAAATCCCAAATGCATCACCTTACATTTATCAACATTGAATCTCATCTGCCATTCTGCTGCCCATTTTGATAATCTATCTAGGTCTGCTTGCAGCACTTGCACATCATTTGAAGTTTCCAAAGCTCTGCATAGTTTAGTGTTATCAGCAAACACAGAGACCTTGCTCTCAATGCCCCCTTCTAAGTCATTTATAAACTGATTAAACAGAAGTGGCCCCAGTACAGAACCCTGCGGGGCCCCACTTAGAACTTTATCCACATAGATGGCATGATCTATTTCCCATAAATCCATGCTGACTACTACTAATAAGATGATCTCTGGAGACAAAGTCAAGGATATGATCCCGTAACAAGGTTTCCATCACCTTCCCTACCACTGATGTTAGGCTTACAGGTCTATAGTTACCAGGCAGGGAATGCCGACCTTTATTGAATATTGGTATTACATTGGCTTTTCTCAGGAGGCTGGCACTGTGCACACATTGTGGTCCAGCAGGGAGTATATAGCAGGAGGCTGGCACACATTGTAGTATAGGGAATCCATGTCAGGAGGCTGGCACTGTGCCATTCCCTGCCGGCTCTCTCCGGGCGTTGCTGATCACAAGTGGGAGGGGATAGTCGGGATGGAAGTGCGGTGACGGTACTGGAGGGGATGCTGAGGTTTTAGTCAGAAGTAGGAGGGGCAGTGACGGTGCTGGGACAATGTGGGTAAGATTTTTGAGGATTCTGGGAGTTGTAGTTCCTCATTGTGTAAAGGTCGAGTGGGGATTGTGGGTGAGATGCTGGGATTATGATGGGTCATGGTTACACCCTTGTATATCTGTTTTTCCCAGCAGCTTAAGCAGATCCCCGAGGGGCAGTGCCAAGGGGACGTTGTTGGCTTGGCAATGCCACCTGCGTACAAAACATTTTGGTTTCATTTCTTTACTTTCCTCCGGCTCCATTACATTGGTATTTAACCCTTTCACCACCAATGCACAAACAGCTGCAATATAGGATTTCGGGAGTTGCCACTTGCATTCACAGACCATACCTGCAGGCTGCAGTTCTAGCCAAGTGTACGTTTCATTTTCCGTAATGAACAGGTGTGGACATTGAGGGTGATTACAGGGTGTAACCCTCTGAATAGGTGACTGCCGGAGGGCCCCCTTAAAGTGCCCTGTTATTTCTTACTAATGGGAGATATCATGGTTTGGATTTTTATCAAATTGAGAAATGGTTCAGGATTGGTCACGATTGGTCACGATTGGTGTGTACAACTTTAATTTGTGGTGATATAGCCAACATGCAATTAGAATTGCTTGTGCACTAGAATTCTATTTTTGTATGTACACCTTTAATTTCCATGGGGTGATCACTGGTTAATATATATCAGTCTGTGTACCAGGACTGGTGAAATGTGGTTATGGTGCACGTTAGGTTAAGTTAACGGGATGATATCAGTCTGTGTACCAGGCCTAGTGAAATGTGGTTATGGTGCACGTTAGGTTAAATTAACGGGATGATATCAGTCTGTGTACCAGACCTAGTGAAATGTGGTTATGGTGCACGTTAGGTTAAATTAACGGGATGATATCAGTCTGTGTACCAGACCTAGTGAAATGTGGTTACGGTGCACGTTAGGTTAAATTAACGGGATGATATCAGTCTGTGTACCAGACCTAGTGAAATGTGGTTATGGTGCACGTTAGGTTAAATTAACGGGATAGTTGAGTGGTTTTGGGTCAAACCCAGGGAAATCCACATGGCAGCTGTAATTCCATTGAGTCAGAGTTTCCTGTCTGGTACTATGGGTGTCGTCTCATTATATACAAGGGAAGGCTTGGGACGTCCAGCCTGGAGAGACCTTATTAGACGGGGGTAGATGTAATATGGATGACTTTTTCGTTCACTGAATTCATACCCCCCTTTTCTTCATTCCCAGGTGGTATCTTCCACTATGCAGACCCAGGAACTAGCAGATGGGCAGCTCCTCCCCGAGAACTTGGACCCGGCAGCCCTGGTGGATGATGTCGGAGACGACGAACTGGATTATTATCATGAAAATGGTGACAATGGTAAGAGTTTGTCTAACATCATGTTATATGTACATATGGTACTGATCTGTCATGGCTTTATTACCATGGTTTCTATTACACACTGGGCTTGGCTTTATTACCATGGTTTCTATTACACACTGGGCTTTATTACCATGGTTTCTATTACACACTAGGCTTGGCTTTATTACCATGGTTTCTATTACACACTAGGCTTGGCTTTATTACCATGGTTTCTTACCTGGTCATAGATGGTTGTGTTTGTAGATGCAGTTTTGTTCCAAATCTCAAAGAAATGCTCAGTAAGTGGATCAGACACATCAATGTCAGAGGTGGAGTTTGCCCCCAGGATAGTGCTGTAAAAGGGGGGACAAAGTCAGTATGAGGTGAAGCACAATACGTTATTATACAGGTGGGTGGTGGGGCACAATATGTTATTATACAGGTGAGGGTGGGGCACAATATGTTATTATACAGGTGAGGGTGGGGCACAATACATTATTATACAGGTGAGGGTGGGGCACAATATGTTATTATACAGGTGAGGGTGGGGAACAATACGTTATTATACAGGTGAGGGTGGGGCACAATACATTATACAGTTGGTTAAGAATCTATATAATAAATGTGTATGTGCACTCATAGTTACCTGAAACAATCCACTCTGAGGCTGAGTGCGAATTTCCCCGCCTGGTACGGCTGCCCGTCCATAACAGAATTGACGAGCTCGGTATCTTCCACTACAACGGCCAGTTCACTGTCCCTCTTTCCCAGCATGCTCCGGTCATTAATGTTCGCCGAACCTACAGAGGTAAATATTACCAATCTCGGTATGAACTGGTGGGATTGTGGAGACAGAAGTATTACCCTATGTTAAATAAAACAGTGTTTTTTAACTCGTTAGTAGCTATATCCCTTATTAAATATCTTTATCTCATTTCACTAATAGAAACGGATAATCAGTTACAGGCAATGACTGCTATTTCCTAATCCATCACCTCTGAGCATGTGCAAGCTCACAGAGCTTTTAAGAGATGGGAATCTTTTCATAAGGGGGACAGAAAATATTGTAGTTAAGATCTCCCTTCACAAATGCCCTATAACTGTGGGTTTTGGGGAGTGAGGTATACATTTCTGTCTGGAGGGGTGGACATACCATTTAAATGAAGAAATGTTCCATTTTTATCTCACCTATGATAACCTTCCTGTCATCAGCAATAAGCATTTTGCTGTGTATGTAAATGAGCTCCGTGACCAAAGAACCATCAGGCATGTCTCCGTGTGTGCGCAGACTTCCCACCGAGAGGTACTTGCACCAGTTATCTCCCACTGTAAGAGAAGAACAGGATGGTTACACACCAATACCCATTAACTGGATCTTAAGAAAACATCCTATTTTAACAGTACACCTGTGTAAAGTTAAACACTCCTCCACCCTAAACCACTGGTTGAGACATGCTCAGTCTGCTTCACTAAGAAAGAAAAAGGGAGGGGCTGATTCTTTGTATCTTCTGCGTGAAATCACACTCAGATCCACCAGTGGTTCCAGGAAGGGGCGGAGTTCCAACCAACTAGAGGTCTTGGTTAAAAATGATGAGGAACAAACTGCATTAATCGGTTCTATTTCCTTTCTTCCGTCTTATTAATCCACAGGGTCATCCTGATCACATGAAATCTCAGCCATGGTCCATTCAACCATTAATTCTCTCACTTACTGGTTTCCTTTAGTTGGGTGATGATTGAGTTGTCACCTCGGCAAATTGCACTGTAATTAGAAAGGTTGGAATCTCACCGACATTATCACATCTACAGTATACAACAAATACTATATCGCCCCCCTAAAAATAAATCTTAAAGGACTTGTCCGTCCCCCCAAACTAAAATTTGTTTATACATAGACCTCTCCCTAAACCGCATGAGATTTAAAGCTCCTACGTGTACCACTTACCCAGTATGCAATGCTCCTGGTCTTTGCCTCCTGGTTCTTCTGGGAAGCAGCAGTTAGTCATGTGACAGATGATGACACATCCAATGAATGACTACTGTACCCAAACCCCATCGTAAAGAGCGTGTACAGCTTTAATTTAAAGGACAACTCCACCCTCATAAGAACATCTTTTAGAAAGAATGGCCTCTTTATAATATGTTGATATATCATAGTTTGTCCTATGAATTCATTACTGTATGTCTGCTATGCTTCTGGATGCCTCATGGAAACTGAGCCATTTTGAAACCTGTACTGAGCCTGTACTGAGCCTGGGCATGCTCAGAAGAGGCAGACAGGGGATTAACATTCAGTCATTGGCTGTGATGTCAACTGTCAAATCCATAACTGACAGTTACTAACTGGAAGAACCAGGAAGCAGAAACAGGGGAAACAGGACATTGTGCAGGATATCAGGTTAGACTTACACCTTTCACATTTCAAACTATTACCGTTTAGGGTTTTGGGGGGTGATTTACCTGTATGTAAGTTTTCATTTTAGGGCTGGACTTGCCCTTTAAGGAGGAGCTTTAAAAAGAGGGCAGGTTTTTTTGTGGGGGTGGAAATCCTTGTATATAACTTTTAGTTTGAGGGATGGACAAAGCGTTTAAGTGAAAATACTAGGTTGTTGATTACACTTTACACAAAACTGTACGGCGGAACGTCTAGAATGGAGCAGTGTTTACCTGTACGTGTAGTGTAGAATTGCCTGAATGGAGTATCCACCTCCTACTTCAATGTTCCCCTCAAAACCAGGAAGTAAGGGAATAAGGATGAAGACGCGGAAGTTTTCGTTGTTTCTGAAAGAGGAATCGTAATGTTGGGTTCTTATTCTAAGCCCCATTGGTTGCTTATAACCTACACAATCTGAGAGGATGAAGCAATGCTGGGAAGGCCACTGGATCTCCTAGATGGTGAGATGCAGTTCAAAAGATCCTCGTATTGGCCAATCAGAACGTTTATACCCCGATATTATGTGACGTGTTCCAGGAACCGATTCAGAGTCTGGACTTACCTGTGAGCTTGCAGTATCCTCTTCACTATGGCATCTCCAATGGAGTTTACAACAGTCCGTCTGTCAGCGCAGGTGATGAAGAACTGGTTCTAAGGGAAAATGGCGTTAGTTTCATTTAAAGGGGAACTGTGGTCCAAAAATGACTTTAGGTAAATTGATAGGAATTGCTCCCCTGGGAATTTTTGCAATTTATTTCCATTGTTTATTTTGCATAGTTTTCAAGATATTTACATTTTTGTGTGTGATATGGCAGCAGCATCACCAGGTCCCCTGCACTTCCTGCTTCCTGCTCTGAAACTGTCAGTTAATCTGTCCTGTGTCTCCTCCTCCCCTTTGCAGCTCTAGTTGCAGGCCCCCCATGGCCCATTATCTTACAGTCCCATGTGGCCCCGCCCACTCGCGGGTGTCTAAGTTCCGCCCACTCGCGAGTGCTGTGGGTTACTCAGACCCCCCTTACCTTCTCTGTCAGGACTTCACACAGCAGAGAGGAGGAGTGACTTCCTGTCTCCCTCACACACTGAGGGAGTCTTAGTCTGTGTTTGCCGGTGGCACTGTGCAGAAGAAGCCTCAGGAATGTCACATGTCAGCCTCCCACCCATTAACTTTCTGGTCAGTCATTTATGTATATCTTGGGCTGTGGAGCACGTAGAGAGGTGGTTGATGGCTTGTTTTAAAGGTAGTAAACTGGCCTTTCATTTAAACTCAACTTGTTTGGAGACCACAGTTCCCCTTTAAGTACAACTTAAGCCTTTTTAAGAAGATATTCAGCATATACCTTCGTCTCATATACCACTCTCTGTTCAGCAATCTGCATCAATGCATGCCTACGCGTATTATCCCACAATGCTTATCAGCGTAAGCCGCTCGTCGGTGGATGAACAAGATTGACGGGATGTACGCACGGATTGCTGACCAGAAAAAGGAAGAGAGAGGGGAGGGCCTGTGCGGTATTAGTGGAAGGTCAATATTTTATGTAGAAATATGCTTTAGTTCTCCTTTATCTTTTAAAGGGATGAGATATCCTGCAAGGGTTTTCCGTAGATGTGAGACCTGGACAAGGCGCGATCTTACCTCTATGTACACGTAATGCTGGGACGTTTCAATACAATCTACGTAAGCGTTAAGTATGGAACACTCTGTGCAGCCAGCTGACCACCCATCCACAGACCTCAGCACCTACAGAGACAGACAGAAATCAAAGGACCCACACAGCCCCCAGTTTCCCGCATTAGCAAGTAAGGCGATAACACAGTCACTGTCTCCTGGACTGATAGACGGATCTGGGTAATGGCGGACGACCCCATGTGACATTATCATTACCTGCACCGTGGCCATGTGGCTCCCTGGGACGATGTAGTGTGGTTTGTCTGCGGTGCTCATGGATTTAGGGAGCAGATATGGATAAAATCCCCTTTTATATTTACTCTTCATTGTCTGTAAGAGAAAACAAACATGGAACCAACATGGGGGACAGGAATCAAAGAAATGGCTAGAACTGCCCTAGTATCCTCACCATCAGCGGCGTAAATACCGCCACGCCCGCGGGGGGCCCCAGACGGTGGTAGGGCCCGCCACAAGCCCACAATCTGTTAAACAGCTGAAGAAAACATACGCGTAATCAGCCGTTTTAAAGACCGGACCTGAACTTCCGGTTCAGTTCCGGGAGGATTGGGCCAGTTTTAAAGGGCTGGTCGCTGCACCTTGGTGGAGGGAGGAGGGAGTCTGGAGGAGGGCCCGGGTCCCTTCAGGTATGCCCCCGCTCACCATGCATGCATGGAATTCCCCTATGAGCATCCCACTATACCCCATGGGAACCCAATAATACCAATGTTGGTAAACGTGGTATGATTGGGAATCCAACGCGCGCACGGTGAGGTGACTTGGGCAGTTCTAGCCATTTATTTGAGACGTATAGTTTATCCTCAAGCACCACCGGCTAAATCCGGTAGAGGGGACCCCCACAACCACCATTTTAGATATATACGATGGAACGTATGTCCTGGGTCCTCCCCTATAGGTTGTATTTATGGGTGACGGAAATGTCTGGATCCTGAACGGACACCTACTGCCCACCTTGGTGTAATTCCAGCGCTGGATAAAGTGACGGGCGACATCTCGGGCAGCTTTCCCATGAACCACTGCTCCTATGTCTCTCCAAGGCATCCTGGGATTTTTATTTCTGTCAATGAAATCTTGAGAGAAGAAAAAAATTATTAGGGAAAAAATATAAAAATGTCCCTCCCAATGCAGGGTGACAGACAGAAGGAGCTGTGAGTCTGTCCCTCCCCCTGCAGGGTGACAGAGAGAAGGAGCTGTGAGTCAGTCCCTCCCCCTGCAGGGTGACACAGACAGAAGGAGCTGTGAGTCAGTCCCTCCCTCTGCAGGGTGATACAGACAGTAGGAGCTGTGAGTCTGTCCCTCCGCCTGCAGGGTGACACAGACAGTAGGAGCTGTGAATCAGTCCCTCCCCCTGCAGGGTGACACAGACAGAAGGAGCTGTGAGTCAGTCCCTCCCCCTGCAGGGTGACACAGACAGAAGGAGCTGTGAGTCAGTCCCTCCCTCTGCAGGGTGATACAGACAGAAGGAGCTGTGAGTCTGTCCCTCCCCCTGCAGGGTGACACAGACAGAAGGAGCTGTGAGTCTGTCCCTCCCCCTGCAGGGTGACACAGACAGAAGGAGCTGTGAGCCTGTCCCTCCCCCTGCAGGGTGACACAGACAGAAGGAGCTGTGAGTCAGTCCCTCCCCCTGCAGGGTGACACAGACAGAAGGAGCTGTGAGTCTGTCCCTCCCCCTGCAGGGTGACACAGACAAAAGGAGCTGTGAATGTCCCTCCCCTTTCAGGGTGACCCAGACAGACGTTATTTCTCACCTTCGAATGGCTTGTCCAGTTGCACCCAGTCTTTGTAGATGAGGTTGCTGTAATCTTTACCCAGCCATAGTTGGGTGACTGTAGAAATCACATCCAATTCCACGTCAGTGCCCTCTCCGTCCGTGGGTCTGTTCTGCTGAGAGACATCAGGATGGGTCCTTACAGGGGCCAAAAGGCAAAAAGGGCAGTCGGAGAGAAGGAAAAGAAAAATCAGAGAAAATGAAAATGAAGTGGAAAGGGGAGGGTTAAATGGGAGGTGTTACAGGAAGGTTCCCTGAGAAAATGGGAGGAGTTTTGGAAAGATAAAGCAGATAAAGTACAACATGAGTGACAGTAATATACATGTCCATGGTAATAATGCCCATGATGCAATAACGCAGATATACACACTAGGCCATGCTCTGGTTTGTCTATGAAGCCAAGTAGGGTGTCCATATTCAATAATCCAAATATAGGTATCACCTGTAATTTAATGTTGCCTTCCACTCACAATCAGGGGCACATGTATCCCCCCCAGGCTGAACTAGGGGTCACCATATTCACATATTTCTTTGACAACCTCTCAGTGTTGGTCAGTGACTATGCACATGCTCAGTTCAGTGATGTAGGGAACTATATTTTTATCCAGACAGCCAGCACAAGATAGATAAAGGATAACTGTAGTGTGGAGATTTCCCCAGTTATTTACAATATTTATATACGATTAAAAAATTTTTTTTATATTAAGCTGAAGTGTCCACATGTCAGTATAAGGGCTATAGGGCGCTGCTCCATTTTGGTCTTGCCCCGCCCATCACTAGGCAGACCAATGGGAGGATACATTCTCAAATAGATGGCGCATCCCCTAAATCGTTAGCCTAAGGGAACGGGGGCTGGACCGAAGAGAAGCAGTGAGGGTAAGTAGTAGGTAAGTCCCTTAAAAATAAGGTAATGACCCTTTAAAATGTCACGGTCAGCTATTTTAATGTCATTTGGACTATACCAATGGTTTTTATGGGATGGCAGCGTGGCGTTCAGAGGGCGGTGTGTTTGGCTACGGATTGTCCAGTACAATCAGACACTGTGAATGTGACTTGTGATTCTGAGAATGATGAATTCACTCGGTAGGAAATGTACAGTAATAATCATAACGATCTGTGATTTGTCAGCCTTACCGGCTCTGGTTCCATAGACCCCACATCTGTTAGCCGATACTCATGGTTATCCCAACGCCCATAGGCCAAATCGAGGCCTCCAAGAAAAACTACTGATTGGTCAATAGCGACCATCTTCTCATGGTGCGCCCAGAGAAAAACCACTGAGGACACGTGATCCGGGTGGCGCATCACCTGGGGAAAAAAGATGTCTTCAATCCAGCACACATTTTGTTTAGGAGCTGTATCCCCCTCCCTCTTTTAACCACTCCCACTTCCATCTGACCTGACTTTCCCCCCCACAAACCAACTGTCAATCCTGCACACAGCATTCCAACTGTCAAATCTCTGTCACCATTCCAGCTACAGTAAAACTACTCACAGAAGAATATTTTTTGAGAGCAAGGAACTTGATTGACAGCTGAAATATAAGAAGTTTTAGATTGGATATCTAAAGAAATAGGGGGCAGATCAACAATAAAATGATACAGTGGTGGTTGGGAAGAATTTTAGTTCCCAGTTATGGTCAATTTAAAATAACCTATTTTGCTGTATAGATGCCCTTTAAGACTGGATATGCTGCAGTGATGTCCATATCTACCTCTACTAGACACAGAGTTAATATCAGTGTAACTTTCCCTTTAAGAATAACCTATAGCTGTCTCTCTTGTGCTGCAGCGTCTGTCTCACCTTAATGTTGGGGTGCAGTAGCATCAGTGCTCTCTTGCTGTAATCACTGTTAATCCCCAGAGCCATCTGTACCTCTTTAAAGAGCAGGACGCAGACACGAACTCCAGCCTCCTGAAAAACAAATTGTATTACACAATATAAATACAAAGATAGGGACGGACATCTACAATAGTAACCCTAATAGAATCATTTCCTGTGCTTCTGATCCCAACAAAACTTACTAATGTCAGCGGTGCAGCCAAGCGATTGTCAGCAATGCAGCCTAGTGATTGTCAGAGGTGCAGCCTAGTGATTGTCAGAGGTGCAGCCTAGTGATTGTCAGAGGTGCAGCCTAGTGATTGTCAGCGGTGCAGCCTAGTGATTGTCAGAGGTGCAGCCAAGTGATTGTCAGCAATGTAGCCTAGTGATTGTCAGAGGTGCAGCCTAGTGATTGACAGAGGTGCAGCCTAGTGATTGTCAGAGGTGCAGCCTAGTGATTGTCAGTGATGCAGCCTAGCGATTGTCAGTGATTCAGCCTAGTGATTGTCAGAGGTGCAGCCTAGTGATTGTCAGAGGTGCAGCAATGATTGTCAGCGATGGGCAGCCTAGTGATTGTCAGAGGTGCAGCCTAGTGATTGTCAGTATGGGTCAGCGCAAGTGATTGTCAGGGTGCAGCCTAGTGATTGTCAAGAGTCGCCAAGTCTTGATCCTCATGATAGCCTAGTGATTGTCAGAGGTAGCCTAGTGATTGACAGAGGTGCAGCCTAGTGATTGTCAGAGGTGCAGCCTAGTGATTGTCAGTGGATGCAGCCTAGGAGTTGTCAGTGTCAGCCTAGTGATTGTGTCAGAGGTGCAGCCTAGTGATTGTCAGAGGTGCAGCCTAGTGGAATTGTCAGAAGGTGGCAGCCTAGTGATTTGTCAAGGTGCAGCCTGTGATTGTCGAGTGCAGCCTAGTGATTGTCAGAGGTGCAGCCAAGTGATTGTCAGCGATGCAGCCTAGTGATTGTCAGAGGTGCAGCTAGTGATTGTCACAGAGGTGCAGCCAAGTCTGTCAGCGGTGCGCCTAGTGATTGCAGAGGTGCAGCAAGTGATTGTCAGATGTAGCCTGATTGTCAAGGTGCAGCCTAGTGATTGACAGAGTTGCAGCCTAGTGATGTCAGAGGTCAGCCTAGTGATTGTCAGTGATGCAGCCTAGCGATTGTCATGATTCAGCCTAGTGATTGTCCATAGGTGCATGCCTAGTGATTGTCAGAGGTGCAGCCTAGTGAGTGTCAGAGGTGCAGCCTAGTGATTGTCAGAGGTGCAGCCTAGTGATTGTCAGTGATGTCAGCCTAGCTATTGTCAGTGATTCAGCCTAGTGATTGTCAGAGTGCAGCCTAGCGATTGTCAGCGTCAGCCTAGTGATTGTCATAGGTGGCAGCCTAGTGATCAGAGGTGCACTGTATTCAGGCATGCCTAGTGATTGTTCAGAGGTGCAGCCTAGTGATTTGTCAGAGGTGCAGCCTAGTGATTGTCAGGTGCAGCCTAGTGATTGTCAAGGTCAGCCTAGTGATTTGTCAGATGCAGCCTAGTGATTGTCAGGTGTTGCAGCCTAGTGAGATGTCAGAGGTTGCAGAGGTCGCAGCCAAGTGATTGTCAGCGATGGCAGCCTAGTGATTGTCAGAGTTGCAGCCCTAGTGATTGTCAGAGGTGCAGCCTAGTGATTGTCAGAGGCAGCCTAGTGATTGTCAGTGCAGCCTAGTATTGTCAGCGGTGCAGCCTAGTGAGTGTCAGAGGTGCAGCCTAGTGATTGTCAGAGGTGCGCCAAGTGATTGTCAGCGATGTCCTAGTGATTGTCAGAGGTGCAGCCATGATTGTCAGCGAGTAGCCTGTATTGCAGAGGTGCGCCTAGTGATTGTCACGGTGCAGCCAAGTGATTGTCAGCGGTGTAGCCTAGTGATTTGTCAGAGGTGCCGCCTAGTGATTGTCAGCGATGCCAGCGAGCGTTGTCAGCGATGCAGCCTAGTGATTGTCAGCGGTGCAGCCAAGTGATTGTCAGCGATGCAGCCTAGTGATTGTCAGCGGTGCAGCCTAGTGATTGTCAGCGGTGCAGCCTAGTGATTGTCAGCGGTGCAGCCTAGTGATTGTCAGTGGTACAGCCTAGTGATTGTCAGTGGTACAGCCTAGTGATTGTCAGCGGTGCAGCCTAGTGATTGTCAGCGGTGAAGTATTGTCACGCGATACTCACCGCTCTGTGTTTGAGGATAATATCCAGTCTCCATTCATCATTCTGTGCAGGACGCTTGAGGTGAATTTCAGGGCTAAGCCTACAGAAAATAAAACCATAAGATATTCACATCCTCATCACTGGTTCTAATACAGGAAGATCATTTTAATGAGGCATTAAAGGGCATGTCCACAACTTAGATATGATAAGCAGGAGCCCTTAAAGGACATTTATACTGAAAAATTGGTTATTTTAAATTGACCCTACCTGGAAACTATAATTCTTCCCAACCACCACTGTATCATTTTTTTGTTGATCTGCCCCTATTTCTTTAGATATCCAATCTAAAACTTCTTATATTTAAGCTGTCAATCAAGTTCCTATTCTTCTGTGAGTAGTTTTACTGTAGCTGGAATGGTGACAGAGTTTGACAGTTGGAATGCTGTATGCTGTGTGCAGGCTTGACAGTTGGTGTGTGGGGGGAAAAGTCAGGTCAGATGGAAGTGGGAGTGGTTAAAAGAGGGAGGGGGATACTGCTCCTAAACAAAATGTGTGCTGGATTGAAGGCATGCAGCAACACACGCAAATCAGAGTAAGTGCTACTTACATGAATTCAATTATAGATTAAGTCCTTTTTTTAGTATAGTGTCCCTTTAAAACTTAAGTTCCAAATTGGTTAATGTTATTAAATATTCTCCCAGACAAAGCTTCCTCCCTCTCAGTGGAGGCTCGTCTGGAAATGGCAGTCAGTGATTGGCCGTGATATCACTGTCATGGCTGTGACGGACGGCCTAACCAGGAAGTGCAGAGCGGCGGTGTGGATATACCCTTTAATAGGAGAGGGCACCCCCTGGTCTACATGGAGAGCATTGAAGTATGAATGAAACTTCTAAACTGGAGAGTTAAATAAAACACAATCAAAGACTTGAACGTACCACCAGTCAGTTATAAAGATTTCCTCTTGCGCCTGCATGAGAGCGTCCGCAACTGCATCAAAATAAGTGGCGCCATTCACAAACCTGTATAGAGAGTGGGGAGAGGGTAGGGAGAGAAATAGGATGGGGAGGAGGGAGAGAGAGAAGGAGGAAAGGGGAGAGAGAGAGAGAGGAGGAAAAGGGAGAGAGAGAGAGGAGGAAAGGAGAGAGAGAGAGAGAGAGGAGGAAAGGAGAGAGAGAGAGAGAGAGAGAGAGAGGAGAGAGAGAGAGAGAGAGAGAGAGAGGAGGAAAGGAGAGAGAGAGAGAGAGAGAGAGAGGAGGAGGAGGAGGAGGAAAGGGGAGAGAGAGGGAGAAGGAGAAAAGAGGAGAGAGAGAAGGAAGAAAGGAGAGAGAGAGAGAGGAGGAGGAAAGGAGAGAGAGAGAAGGAGAAAAGAGGAGAGAGAGGGGAGGAGGAAAGGGGAGAGAGAGAGAGAAGGAGAAAAAGGGAAGAGAGAGGAGGAAAGAGGAGAGAGAGAGAAGGAGGAAAGAGGAGAGAGAGGAGGAGGAAAGAGGAGAGAGAGAGGAGGAAAGAGGAGAGAGAGAGAAGGAGGAAAGGGAAGAGAGAGAGGAGGAAAGGGGAGAGAGAGAGGAGGAAAGGGGAGAGAGAGAGGAGGAAAGGGGAGAGAGAGAGAGAAGGAGGAAAGAGGAGAGAGGAGGAGGAAAGGGGAGAGAGAGAAGGAGCAAAGAGGAGAGAGAGGAGGAGGAAAGGGGAGAGAGAGAGAAGGAGGAAAAGAGAGAGAGAGGAGGAGGAAAGGGGAGAGATGAGAGAAGGAGCAAAGAGGAGAGAGAGGAGGAGGAAAGGGGAGAGAGAGAGAAGGACAGAGAAGAGGAGAAGAGGAGGAGGAAAGGGAGGAGGAGAGAGAAGAGGAGGACGAGACGAGAGGGAGGAGGAAGGGTGAGAGAGAGAGGAGGGAAGAGCGGAGAAAGAGGAGAGAAGAGAAAGGAGAGTGAGAAGGGAGGAAAAGGAAAGGAGAACGTAGAGAGAAGGAGCAAAAGGAGAGAGAGAGGAGGTAAGGAAGAGAAGGAAGAGCAAAGAGGGAGAGACGAGGACGGAAGGAAAGGGGAAGAGAAGGAGGAAGGGAGGAGCGAAGAGAGAGGAGAAAGAGGAGGAGAGGAGGAAGGGAGGGAGGGGAGAGAGAGAAGGAGAAAGGGGAGAGAGAGAAGGAGCAAAGGGAGAGAGAGAAGGAGCAAAGAGGAAGAGAGAGAAGGAGGAAAGAGGAGAGAGAGAAGGAGCAAAGAGGAGAGAGAGAAGGAGGAAAGGGGAGAGAGAAGGAGGAAAGGGGAGAGAGAGAAGAAGCAAAGGGGAGAGAGAGAAGAAGCAAAGGGGAGAGAGAGAAGAAGCAAAGAGGAGAGAGAGAAGGAGGAAAGAGGAGAGAGAGAAGGAGGAAAAGAGAGAGAGAGGAGGAAAGGGGAGAGAGAGAGAAGGAGGAAAAGAGAGAGAGAGAGGAGGAGGAAAGGGGAGAGAGAGAGAAGGAGGAAAAGAGAGAGAGAGAGGAGGAGGAAAGAGGAGAGAGAGGAGGAGGAAAGGGGAGAGAGAGAAGGAGGAAAGAGGAGAGAGAGAAGGAGGAAAGGGGAGAGAGAGAAGAAGCAAAGAGGAGAGAGAGGAGGAGGAAGGGGGAGAGAGAGATAAGGAGGAAAAGAGAGAGAGAGGAGGAAAGGGGAGAGAGAAGGAGGAAAAGAGAGAGAGAGGAGGAGGAAAGGGGAGAGAGAGAGAAGGAGGAAAAGAGAGAGAGAGAGGAGGAGGAAAGAGGAGAGAGAGGAGGAGGATTGGGGAGAGAGAGAGAAGGAGGAAAAGAGAGAGAGAGAGGAGGAGGAAAGGGGAGAGAGAGAGAAGGAGGAAAAGAGAGAGAGAGAGGAGGAGGATTGGGGAGAGAGAGAGAAGGAGGAAAAGAGAGGGAGAGAGAAGGAGGAAAGAGGAGAGAGAGAGGAGGAGGAAAGAAGAGAGAGAGAGAGGAGGTGGAAGAAGAAGAGAGTAAGGATCAGACATTACAGGCTACACTGGGACACAATGGAGAGACTCCCAAATAAAAAGACTAAAGGTTTGTACATTCGGGCGATTGCGGGTGCTGACCCGTGATGTACGATGAGTATGAACGGCCATTTTGGGCAATAATCGTGCCGTGTATGGGCACTTTATCAGCCAAAAAGGGCGCTCGTTCGAAGATCCGCCCGTCCGGGCAACGATCCCCAACCCAAAGCCCGCTTCGGCCGATAAAGTGCCCATACGTACACGTTCGTACACATCGTGAGTCACGGGTTGGCACCCACAATCGCACGTCTGTACGAACCTTAAGGCTGGGTACACACAGGCAGATTTTTCGGGCCAATCGACGATATTTCCGTGGATTGCTCGTTCGTGCTGTAAAATCTGCGCTGGCAGCGACCGATGTCAATTTCCCGTTCGCGGTGATCGGACACATCAGTAAATCACAAGCCAATCATGTGGTTCCTTATGGGTCAGCACAATCGATCACACGAACTTGCATGCTCCTATCCTTACAAAGGAACTCAGGAAACCCCCTGGAGGATATTTATATATATTACACTCACCACTTGACTTGAGTTCTCTCTCTCACAGGAGCAAAGCTATCGAATCGATGAACAGTCAGGAACTCTTTCCCATGATCCTCAGCCAGTTTATTGATTTGTTGCCCCCACCATCTAGCCTGGCGGTATCCGTTACACTTTAGTGTCAGTGCTCTGTGAGGATAGAGAAAATATTGTATGTGCAGGAAAAATATGATGTCATAATCCTGTTAATTATTTATCCACAGTTATAAACGGTGTTTAGTGATGTCGTCATAATATATGTTTAGCTATGACATCAGAGTCATGTCATTCTGAAACTAGTATATTATAAATAATAATGTACCCTCTATTTCAAAATACAAGGATATTAAAAGCGGACATATATTTGTTAGGATAGGGCGGCTGTTTTAACGCTTATTCCTTGCTAAGAGGATATGTGTGTTTGTAGTATTAGCTGAAGTATTGTTCAGTTTATAGTATTGGTGTATACACATTTATTAGAGTATTAGACAAGTATTAATCAAGTCTAAACCCCTCGTCTCACCACAGTAAATATTCCCCATTTATTCAACTGTGATTTGTTAATTTGGGAGGTGGGGAACTGTCCTTGCCTATTTAATATGCAAATAAACATAATAAAATCAAGGAGACTTCTGGGTCATTTATATATAATCATGTAGCTCTGAATGGTAAGCTTCATTGGGCATGTGCACCCCCCCAAACAAAAAATGTTTCTGTTAGCAGAAAAACCCCCAAAATCCTAGACCTACTGTAGGTTGTTACAGTGTTGAAATCTGCCCCCGTACATGTGGACCAGTCCTTCTTCCCTCAGCTGCCTTCTGCTTGTTTCCGGTGCCTTTACCGTGCACGGAAGTAAGCAAAAAGTGTCGGACCAGCAGGCGTGACAGTGATTGGCCGAGATATCACGAAGTCTAGCAGGCGTGACAGTGATTGGCCGAGATATCGCGAAGTCTAGCAGGCGTGACAGTGATTGGCTGAGGTTTTGGGGGTGTCTCCTGCTAACAGACACATTTTGTGGTTAATTAGTGATTATTCATGAATGAAAGTCATCTCCGTCCTTACTTACCTTGTAAAGTTTTCTATCCTGACGCCGTATTTGGTTTCCGTGCCTTTTTTCCCAATCTGGATCCCAAATCCGGGGTCAAACAGCAAGACAAAAGAAATTTCCCCAGTGTCCGGTTGTAAGTACAGAAGGAAAGAATCTTTCACCACCAGCCACCTAGAACCAGAGAAAGAGCACGGAACGACCCCAAATCCATCACAGAGATTGGCCACAGTCACCAATAAATAACAATGCAGTCAGAGCTCCCCCTACAGGCTGGGTACACCCGGTTATTCCTGCCCGATTATTTCTCCGGGAGAATAAAAGCCCCATAGACAAATTTGGCCGAATTAACACACCCGGGTGATATTTTGGCCCGGATGAAATACCGCACCAGCGGTTACCCACTTGGCTTCACTCATCATCCGTACAAAGGAAAAACTAGAAAGAAATGGGGTGGACTCACCTCTTGGACCATCGGTAGCAGATCTGGTGGTGACCGAAGCAGTTTAGACCCTGAATGCGGTGACCTCCCGAGCGCTTCAGGATAAAACCTTCCCTGAGAACGGAAGAAAGACGGAAACACGGACACTCAATGAGTAACGGGGAGAGAGAGGGAATGTCATTAGGTTATTATGGGCTGTGAAATGGATCAAATAGGAGGAACCAACTCACAGTCCTTTGGATCCCAGGTCCGAGATGAACGAGAGTTGGCTGACATCCAGAAACTCCCTCTGGAAAATATAGAACCTCAGGGTCAATTCAAATCCATAATCATCATTCACAGGACAAAGGTTCAGACTGAACGATACACCATGTCCTATATCATTCTACACATATAGATATACAGAACAGGGAACTCTGGGTACCACTCGTGTATTATAAGGGATGATGTATCCCCTACTGTAAATTATAAGGATATTAGAAGTCACTGAGGAGTTCTGTGTCCATATAAAGGTACAAGGACACAGACTGAGTTATACAGGGAACTCTGGGTACCACTCATGTATTATAAGGGATAATGTATCCCCTACTGTAAATTATAAGGATATTAGAAGTCACTGAGAAGTTCTGTGTCCATATAAAGATACAATCACACAGACAGAGTTATACAGGGAACTCTGGGTACCACTCATGTATTATAAGGGATAATGTATCCCCGACTGTAAATTATAAGGATATTAGAAGTCACTGAGGAGTTCTGTGTCCATATAAAGGTACAAGGACACAGACTGAGTTATACAGGGAACTCTGGGTACCACTCATGTATTATAAGGGACAATGTATCCCCTACTGTAAATTATAAGGATATTAGAAGTCACTGAGGAGTTCTGTGTCCATATAAAGGTACAAGGACACAGACTGAGTTATACAGGGAACTCTGGGTCCCACTCATGTATTATAAGGGATAATGTATCCCCTACTGTAAATTATAAGGATATTAGAAGTCACTGAGGAGTTCTGTGTCCATATAAAGGTACAAGGACACAGACTGAGTTATACAGGGAACTCTGGGTACCACTCATGTATTATAAGGGATAACGTATCCCCTACTGTAAATTATAAGGATATTAGAAGTCACTGAGGAGTTCTGTGTCCATATAAAGGTACAAGGACACAGACTGAGTTATACAGGGAACTCTGGGTACGTCTCATGTATTATAAGGGATAATGTATAACTTTATAAAGGGCACAGAACTCCGAGGTGATATCTGAAATCCAAATAATTTATAGTAGGGGGTATATTATAATTTACCCCTTCTCCCCATTAATTTTAACGTACATATATCTGTGCACATATACTGCTCTCTTCTCTGGTCCTGGACTCACAGTCACTTCCCACCACACACATACACACAAAGATACAAAGTCACTTACCCCCCCTACACACACACACACACACACACACAAACACAATCTATTACACAGCCACAAACTTTGTTTCTCATATCCTATACATCCAACCCTGTCTATTCATTTCTCCTTCCCCACTGCAACTGTAATTCAGTTCATCTCTCTCGCGTGATGACCTCATCTAAATGCAGGAAAGCAGCAGCCAGCAGATGGCGCCACCAGCAAAGTCAATGTTAGTACGGAGGAAGTGGGTTTGAAGGTGTAATTAGATTGGCTGCCGCTTTCCGGCAATTAGAAGAGGTGATCGGTTGAGAGAGGTGAACTGAATTACATGACGGGGGAGAGTAAAGAGCGGAGGGGGGGTTTGGATTCAGAGGTAACACTTCCGGAATGTTATAATTGGCTCGCTACTACGTAGTAGCGCACCGATTATAGCAATATTTTGTTACAGCTGGGTCATTAAGGGATAGATTACATGGATATCAGGGAGAGTAAAAGGTAGCTCACCATAGCGTGATAATTTCTGTACAGAGACTTCCCCAGCAGGGCATTGAGGTAGTCGGTAAGATAGGCCTGAAAATAAAAACAGATACGATCAGGTTTGGTTCAGTGAACATCATTGTGTTTGCTAATCGAGAAACATTCTTTAAAGGGCAAGTCATTGTCCTTTAATATATAAATATTCCTTAAAGGACAGGTCATTGTCCTTTAATATATAAATATTCCTTAAAGGACAGGTCATTGTCCTTTAATATATAAATATTGCTTAAAGGACAGGTCATTGTCCTTTAATATATAAATATTCCTTAAAGGACAGGTCATTGTCCTTTAATATATAAATATTCCATAAGGACAGGTCATTGTCCTTTAATATATAAATATTCCATAAGGACAGGTCATTGTCCTTTAATATATAAATATTCCTTAAAGGACAAGTCATTGTCCTTTAATATATAAATATTCCTTAAAGGACAGGATTTCTATGAAGGTGGATCCGTGCAAAAATACACAATGCTAATGACAGAAATTAAAGGGAAACTGAGCTGAATAAAATGTTAGTCCTACTCCCCGAGACATTAAACTAATAGTTTATCTGGAAAAAACCACAATACAAATGGAAATTTTACTACAACTAATCCCTGTTCCAATCCCACAACCAACAGGCTCCATGTTTACCGGAAGCAGCTGATCCACCAACATCCAAAGGCCTCTTGGTTTCTCCTGTGGATTTCCAGTAAACTCAATTTGCTGTTATTATTGGAAAGATCAATGGGACCTTCCGCCGGGTTTTCACTGTAATAAAATCTGAGGCTTCCACGTTTCATACGTTCAATGTAGGGAATTAATACACGTGGGGCTGCGTACTCAATAATAGGGATGAAGTCCGGTACCGATGAACTTAAAACTGATGGTTCTGATAGAAATCTTGGATTGTGGAACTTTTCGATAATAATCGAATTTTCAAGCTCAGATATTCTAGAATTATCAAATTTTCTAAAATTGAATATTCAAAACTATCAGGCAGATTTCGAAAAATATTGAACACGTGAACCTTCTATTTCCAACATGGTAGAAATAGTGAACAGACTTGGAATAGGATTGAAGATCCAATGCGGAATGTCAAACAGCTGGACCGTGAAGAAGGATAGATTTTTTTAGTTTTGGTTATATGTACGTGTTCCCCAGACCAATTACCAGGTCCCTGAGCCATTTACCATTAATATTTATAACTTTAATTTTATCGAAATTTCGGATTTTAATCTTCCATTGTATGTATGGATTTTATTTCATATATAGCGCTAAATATTCCACAGCGATTTACAATTATTTACTTGTATTGGGTCCTTTCATGGTAGAGCGGATCCCCTAGTGATATTGTCTATGGTTGTATTGGGTCCTTTCATGGTAGAGCAGGTAGAGATGAACCCCTAGTGATACTGTCTATGGTTGTATTGGGTCCTTTCATGGTAGAGCAGGTAGAGATGAACTCCTAGTGATACTGTCTATGGTTGTATTGGGACCTTTCATGGTAGAGCGGGGGGTGTTAGGATTTGGACATGGGCAAATAAGTAAAAAGCTAAAAGAATAGGGCAGGGATCACTTATTAGAAACAAGGTAAAGTACCAATATTACGGTACTAGGTATATATAAAACTATATAATGCTCACTGTGTATTTATACAATTGTTCAAAACCCCTTTGGATGAAAAGTTTGCCTAAGATGAATTCCCCGGGGTATATACAAAGCAAATATAAAGTTTCAGTTTAAGACGTTTCTCCATATATTGCCTAGTGATACAATGAATGACGGTGCAGTACCCTAAATGGTCCAGACGGTGTCACTATTGCACCGCATGTCTGAGATCCCTGGTGTGAATGAATTAAGCTGTAATGTTAAATGTAGCGTTTCCTTCTTGTCCTGTGGTTACTGTCAAATCTGAGGACTTAAAAATCTTTAGCCGGTTTCCCGACCTTTCCCAACCCCAGGGCTGAGAAAATGTGTTTACGGTAACAATTTGCCAGCTCAGCAGGATTTGTAATCCCAGGAAAAGCCTTCCTGTATGGGGAGTCAACTTCTCCACAATGGGGGTTAGAATGGAAAGATTAACCCTCACACTGCTGACGACTAGATCCTTTATGGCACTAGTGGTGTCGGTGGTACAGAGTTAACAATGAGACAAGGGCAGAACTAGAGAAGGGCATGGAGAGAACTTGGTTCTTTTCTTTCCCAAACTGCACAGCTTGGATCCATGTGGCAATACACGGAATGTAGAGGCGGACTGGGCCCCCTTTCCACCACACAGGGAATGGTACGGGGCTAAGCCAATCAGAACTGCTGGAACTTTACAGTGGAAACCAATGCCATTGTCTGGATATAAATACCAACCAAATCCTGCAATAATGTTATTCCTGCCTGGCACACACCGGTTTGTGTGTTTCCTATATACACTGTACTCCATATATTATATACCATCCTATATACACTGTACTCCATATATATATACCCACCACTATATTACACTGTACTCAATATATATACCACCCTATATACACTGGACTCCATATATTTATATTACCACCCTATTGACACTGTACTCCATATATGATATACCACTATTACAATTAACTCCATATATATTTACCACCCCTATATTACACGTACTATATATTATATACCATCCCCCCCCCCCTTACTACACTGTTACTACATATATACATTTCCATCCCTATGATAACTGTACTCATATAGTATATACCATCCTATATACACTTACGTCCATATTAGTATAGACCACCCTATATACACGGTAACTCCATATATTATTATACCATCCTATAGCACTGTACTCCATTATATCGATACCATCCTATATGCACTGTATACTCCATATATTATATATACCACCTATATACACTGTACTGCCATAGATTATATACCATTTCCTATATACACGTACTCCCATATATTATAGGACCACTCCTATATACATGTACTCCCATATATTCGATTACCATCCTCGATACACTGTACTACATATATTATATACTCAGCCGATATTACACTGTACTGACATATATTGAACTACCATCCTATATACACTGTTATCACTATCATAGATGATAACCATCCGAATACACTGTCTCAATAGATTATATACAATCCGATGACCACTAGCCAAATGAGATACCCATCCGTAGCACTGGGGACGCCAGAGAGGAGAGCCAGCCGAGAGACACGGGACGCCAGAGAGGGAGACCAGCCGAGAGACCACGGACGCCATGGAGAGATGAGACCAGCGAGAGACACGGGGGACGCCAGAGAGTGAGGAGAACAGGAATGTCTCCCAGAGATACATGTACTGCCATATATTATTTACCATCCTATATACACTGTACTCATATATTATATATCTATATACAAACTCCTATATTTTAACATCACAGGGAATAACGTACTGACAGTATATGAATACCAGCCTATATACACTGTACTACATACATAGAGTACCACTAGAGACAACGCGTACGACATACAGTATATACCACCTCCTTAACATGTACTACTGGGACTTAGTATATACACCCTATATCACGGGTAATGACAAAATAAACTTCTATATACCATCTTACATTAGACATCCTATTAACTGTACTCCAATATTATACCACCACCTATATAAACTGTACTCCATTAATTATTATACCATTCCTATTACCTGTACTCAAATATCTATATACCATCCTATATACACTGTACTACATATATTATATACCATCCTATATACATGTATCCCAGTATATATATACCATCCTATATACAAGTACGCATATAGTATATACACATTCCTAACTACACTGTACTCCATACTATTAATACCATCCTATATACAATGTATACAATAGTATATACCATCCTATATACAACTGTACTCCATAATTAATACCATCCATATACCACGTACTACATATATTATTACCATCCAGATTACAACTGTACTACATACATTATATACCCATCCTATAGATATATGTCAATCCCATATATTATATACCATCCATATACACTTGTACTACATATATTATTACCATCCTATATACACTGTACTCCATATTTAATATACCACCCTATATACACTGTATTACATACATTATATACCTCCTATATACGACTGTTATGACATATATTATATACATCTATATACACTATCCATATATTATATACCATCCTATATACCTGTACTCCATAGTATTATATACCATCCTATATACACTGTACTCCATATATTATATACCATCCTATATACACTGTACTCCATATTATATACATCCTATATCACTGTACTTCAATATAGTATATACATCCATATATACACTGTACTCCATATATTATATACCATCCTACATACACTGTACTCCACATATTACATACCATCCTATATACACTGTACCATATATTATATACCATCCTATATACACTGTACTCCATATATTATATACCATCCTATATACACTGTCCCATATATTATACCATCCATATACATGTACTCCCAATATTATATACCATCCTATATACAGTGTACTCCATATATTATATACCACCTAATACACTGTACTCCATAATATATACCATCCTATATACACTGTACTACATATATTATATACCATCCTATATACACTGACTCCATTATATTATATACCACCCTATATACACTGTACTCCATATATTATATACATCATTACACTGTACCCATATTATATACATCCTAGATACACTGTTACATCAGATATTATATACCATAGTCTAGACACTGTAGCTCCATATATTATATACCATCCTATATACACTGTACGCCATATATTATATACCATCCTATATACACTGTACTCCTATAATTATATTACCATCCTATATACACTGACTCCATATATTATATACCATCCTATATACACTGTACTCCATATATTATATCCATCCTATATACACTGTATTACATACATTATATACCATCCTATATACACTGTACTCCATATATTAATACCATCCTATACACTGTACTCCATATTTAATACCATCCTATATACACTGTACTCCATATATTATAACCATCCTATACACTGTACTCCATATATTATATAACATCCTATATACACTGTACTACATATATATATACCATCCTATATACACTGTACTCCATATATTATTATACCATCCTATTACACTGTACTCCATATATTATACCATCCTATATACACTGTACTCCAGATATATTATACCATCCTATATACACTGTACTCCCATTTATTCCTCTGCCAGCCATCTTGTCTTTCCTACAACAGTCCGTTACCTTTCCCTTCAGACCCTCACACATCCGCCCATAGAGACGACAATGGTTGAGAGGTTCCTAAGGGGTTTGAGTCATTTAGGAACATCTCAGAATCTTCAGTTCAAGGTCTATCAGGTCAATTACATTAAAGGCCAACACTACGTTCCAGAACCCTAGAAATGAACTGAGTTACAATAAACAACATCGCAGGATCCCATAACTGCTGCTTTGTACCTTTTTTGCTGGACATCCTCTGGGAAGATTCTCCAGGACGAATGCGGAAGAGACGGCACTCAGAGGAAGTGTTTTCAACCCTGGTCCTCATCACAGCCAAACTATCAATCAAAAAACCCTAAGGTTAGGCCTTGCCGATGGTTACATTGTAAAACTTGGGTGAAATTGTCCCTCACCGATGAAAGGGGTTGAAGGGTAATAGGCTGATGAACAGTTGTGTGCTCAGGAGGGTCCCGGTGAAGCTCTTGGAAGTGCTTAAAATTTTTTTTGATAGTCCATGTAAAAGGCGGGGTGTTGTAAACGTTACGGTGTAGAGGGTACTGGTGCGGACCTGAGGGGGAACAAGTGTAGGTATAAATACAATTATAACTATTACCATACATTATATCCTTATAATAGTCACAGGTACCAGTCACCTTGATCCACTAGTATATCGCTCTGTATCCGCCACAGCCGTCACTGGGACCCTCTCAGGAAACACGACCGACGTGCTGTGTTCAGAGGTTCCTGTCGTAAATAACCAGGAACGAGCTTTAGACGGAGAGGCTGCAAGACACCACCATACACTACATATACTATAATACACCAATGTACGCTATATACCTAATACACAGGTACGATTTAATATACCATAATACAAACATACAATACTATACCATAAACACACACTGTACGATAATATACTATAATACACACTGTACGGATAAATATACCATAATACACAGTGTACGTATAATACCATAATACCCACTGACGGATAAATATAACATAATACCCAAGGTACGTAATAGACAATAATACACACTGTACGATAATATACCATAATACACACGTACGATAATTATACCATAATACACACTGTACGATAATATACCATAATACACACTGTACGATAATATACCATAATACACAGTGTACGATAATATACCATAATACACACCATACAATAATATACCATAACACACACTGTAAGATAATATACTATAATACACACTGTACGATAATATACTATAATACACACTGTACGATAATATACCATAATACACACTGTACGATAATATACTATAATACACACTGTACGATAATATACCGTAACACACACCGTACGATAATATACCATAATACACACCGTACGATAATATACCATAATACGCACTGTACGATAATATACCATAATACACACTGTACGATAATATACCATAACACACACTGTACGATAATATACCATAATACACACCATACAATAATATACCATAATACACACTGTACGATAATATACCATAATACACAATTGTAGCCGAGAGAAAAAGAATAATAAGAAGGGGAAAAAGGAATTAATAGTCGGGGGAAAAAGTAGTCACAGATCCTGGGAAATGTACCGACCTAGTGAAATTGGTTATGGTGCACGTTAGGTTAAATTAACGGATGATATCAGTCTGGGTACCAGACCTATGAAATTGGTTATGGGTACCCTTTAGGTTAATTAAGGGATGATATCAGCGTGTACCAAGACCCTAGTGAAAGTGGTTATGGTGCACGTTAGGTTAAATTAACGGATGATATCAGTCGTGTACCATACCATTGAAATGTGGTTTGGTGCACTTAGGTAAATTAAACGGTGATATCAGGCGGTGTAACCAAGACCTAGTGACATGTGGTACGGTGGCACGTTATGTTTAAATTAACGGGATGATTCAGTCGGTGACTAAGACCTGTGAATGTGGTTATGGTACACTTAGGTTAAATTATTGGATGATATCAGTCGTGGACCAGACCTAGTGAATGTGTTATGGGCACGTTAAGGTTAAATTAACGGGCATGATATCAGTCTGTGTCCAGCCTAGTGAAATGTGGTTATGGTTGGCACGTTAGGTTAAATTAATGGGATGATTCAGCTGTGTACAGGCCTAGTGAAATGTGGTTTATGGTGCACGTTAGGTGTTAATTAACGGGATATATCAAGTCTGTTACCAGACCTATGAAATGTGTTTGTGTACGTTAGGTTTAAATTAACGTGATGATATCATCGGTGTACCCAGACCTAGTGAAATGTGGTTTGGTGCGTATAGGTTAAATTAACGGAATGATATCAGTCTGTGTACCAGCCTAGTGAAATGTGGTTATGTGCACTTAGATTAAATTAGTAACGGGATGATATCATTCTGTGTACCAGACCTAGTGCAATGTGGTTATGGTGCACGTTTTTAAAATTACACGGGATGATCTCAGCGGTGTACCAGACCTAGTGACGTGTTATGGTGCCCGTTAGGTTAAATTAACGGGATGATATCAGTCTAGTTGTACCAGCCCTAGTGAAGATGTGGTTAGTGGTGCAACGTTAGGTTAAATAACGGGATGATATCAGTCTGTGTCACCAGACCTAGTGAAATGTGGTTATTGTGCAACGTTAGGTTAAATAACGGGTGAGATCAGTCGTGTACCAGACCTGTGAAATGTGGGTTTATTGTATCACCGTTAGTTAATTCGGATGATATCCGTCGTGTACCAGGGCCTAGTGACTTGGTTATTGTGCACGTTGGTTAATTATAACGGGATAGATCATCTGTGTACCAGGGGCCTAGTGAAAGTGGTTCTGGTGCACTTTAGTTTAAATTAACGGGATGATATCGGTCCCGGTGGTACCAGGCCTAGTGAATGTGGTTATGGTGCACGATTAGGTAAATTAACGTGAAGGGATATCAGTCTGTTGTACCAGACCTCGTGAAATGTGGTTTATGGTGCACTTTAGGTTAATTAACGGGATGATAATCCAGTCTGTGTCCAGACCTAGTGAAATGTGGTTACGGGACGTTAGGTAAATTACCGAATGATATCAGTCCTGTGTACCAGACCTAGTGAAATTTGGTTATGGTGCACGTTAGCGTTAAATAACGGGAAAATGATACATCGGTGTACCATAGACCAGTGAAATGTGGTTATGGGTGCACGTTAGGTTAAATTACTACGGATGATATCAGTCGGTACCAGACCTAGTGAAATGTGGTTTATGGTGCACGTTAGGTTTTAAATACCGGGATGATATCAGTCTGTACAGGCAGTGAAATTGGTTATGGTGCACCGTTAGGTTAAATTAACGGATGAATATCAGTCTTGTACCAGACCTAGTGAAATGTGGTTCGGTGCGTTAGGTTAAATTAACGGATGATAATCAGTCTGTGTTACCAGTCCTAGTGAATGTGGTTTGGTGCACTTAGGTTAAATTACCGGGATGATATTCAGTCTGTGACCAGACCTAGTGAACTGTGGTTACGGTGCACGTTCGGTTAAATAACGGGATGATACATCGGTGTACAGCCTATTGATGTGGTTATGGTGCACGTTAGGTTAATTAACGGGATGATATCAGTCTGTGTACCAGGCTATTTAAATGTGGTATGGTAAAAGTTGTTTAATTAACGTATGATATCACATTCGGTGTACCAGACCTGTGAAATGTGGTTTATGGTGCCTTTAGGTTTAAATTAACGGATGATCATCATTCGGTGTACCAAGACCTAGTGAAATGGTGTTATGGTGCACGTAGGTTAATTACCGGATGATATCATTCTGTGCCCGAGCCCTAGTGAATGTGGTTATGTACACGTTAGGTTACATTAACGGATGCATATCAGTCGGTGTACAGACCTCGTGACATGTGGTATGAGTGCCGTTAGGTTAAATTAAAGCGGGATGATTCAGTCTGTGTACCAGACCTAGTGAAATGTGGTTATGGTCACGGTAGGTTCAAGTTAAAACGGGATGAATATCAGTCTGTGTACCCAGGCCATTGACTGTGGTTATGGTACACGTTAGGTTAATTAACGGGATGATATCAGTACGGTATAAACCAGACTAGTGAAATGTGTTTATTGTACACGTTATGTTAATTAACGGGATGATATCAGTCTGTGTACCAGACCTAGTGAAATGTGGTTATGGTGCAGTTAGGTTAAATTAACGGGATTATATCAGTCGGTGTACCAACCTATTGAAATGTGGTTATGGTGCACGTAGTTTAAATTTAACGGGATGATATCGTCTGTGTACCAGACCTATGAATGTGGTTATGGTGCTCGTTAGGTTACTTACGGGATGATTGCATCTGTGTACCAGAACCTATGGAAATTTGGGTATGGGCACGTTAGGTTAATTAACTGGATATACAGTCTGTTGTACCAGCCTAGTGAAATGTGTTATGGTGCACGTTAGGTAAATTAACGGATGATATCAGTCCCGGTGTACAGGCCTAGTGTAAATGTGGTTATGGTGCACGTTAGGTTAAATTACGGGATGAAGATTCAAGTCCGTGTACCAGACCAGGAAATGTGTTATGGTGGCACGTTACGTTAATTACGGGTATTTATCAGTCCTGTGTACCAAGCCTAGTGAAATGTGTTATGGTGCACTTAGGTTACATTAACGGGATGCTTCAGGTCTGATGTACCGACCTAGTGAAATGTGGTTATGTGCACGTAGGTTAAATTAAACGGGATGATATCAGTCGTTTACCAACCTCTTGAAATGTGGTTAATGGTGCCGTTAGTTAATTAACGGGATGAATATCATCTGTGTACCAGACCTAGTGAAATGTGGTTATGGTGTCACGTAGGGGGGGGGGGGGGGGGGGGGGGGGTTAAATGTAACAGGATGATATCTCTGTGTACCAGACGCGATGAAATTGGTTGGTTCAGTTAGGTTTTAATTACGGTGATGATAGCAGTCTGTGTACACATACTATGAAATGTGGTTCTCGTGGCACGTTAGTACAATTAACGGAATGATATCAGTCTGGTGTACCAGGCCTAGTGAAATGTTGGTTATGGTGCACGTTAGTTTTAAATTAAGGGAATGATATCAAGATCTGTGTAACGCAGACCTATGAAATGTGGTTATGGTGCACGTTCGGTTAATTAACGGGGATGATATCAGTCCTGTGTACCAGACCTAGTGAAATTGGTTATGGTGCCGTTGAGGTTAAATTACGGGATGTATCAGTATGTGACCAGACCTAGTGAATGTGGTTTATGGTGCACGTTAGGTTAATTAACGTGATGATATCAGTCTGTGTACCAAGTCCTAGGAAATGGGTTATGGTGCACGTTAGGTTAAAATTCCTGGATGTTCAGTCGGTGGTATCCAGAACCTAGTGAAATGTGTTATGGCACGTTAAAGGTAAATTAACGGGATGATATCAGTGGGGGGTTGCGGTGTACAGACCTGTGAATGTGGTTATGGGCACGTTAGGTTAAATTAACGGGAGATATACAGTCGGTGTACCAGACCTTGAAATGTGGTTATGGTGCAACGTTAGTTAATTACGGGAATGATATCAGTCGGTGTACCAGGCCTAGTGAAATGTGGTTATGGTGCACGTTAGTAAATTAATGGGATGATATCAGTCTGTGTACCGCCACCAGGCCTAGGAACTGTGGTTATGGTGGCCGTTAGTTTAAATTAAACGGGATGATATCAGTCTGTGTACCATACCTAAGTTAAATGTGTTATTGTAACAACGTTTAGGTAATAACGGATGGATACAGTCTGTGTACCAGACCTAGTGAAATGATGGTTACGGTGCACTTAGGTTCAATTAAACGGATATATCAGTCTGTGTACCAGACCTAGTGAAATGTGGTTATGGTGCACGTTAGGTTATTCACCGGGATGATTTCAGTCTGTAGTACCAGACCCTAGTGAAATGGTGGTTATGGTTGCGCCACGTTAGGTTAAATTTAATGGGATATATCAGTCCTGTGTCACCAACTAGTGAAATGTGGTTTGGTGGCCGTTAGGGTTTAACTTAACGGGATGATATCAGTCTGGTACCATAACCTAGTGAAATGTGGTTTACGGGGCACGTTAGGTTAAATTAACGGATTGAATCAGTCTTGTACCAGACCTAGTGAAATGTGGTTATGGGCAACGTTAGGTGCTTAAATTAAACGTGAGATATCAGTCTGTGTACCAGACCTAGATGACTGTGGTTAACGGTGTCCACGTTAGGGTTAATTACGGGATGAATAACCAGTCTGGTACCAGACTATGAATGGGTGGTTATGGTGCACGTTTAGGCAATATTAACGGGATGATATCAGTCCACTGTGTACCTCCTATTGAAAGTTGGTTTATGGTTGCCACTTTGGTTAAATTAACGGGATTATCATCTGTGTAACCAGTCCTAGTGAACTGTGGTTATGGTCCACGTAGGTTACTTAACGGGATGATATCAGTCTTGGTACCAGCCTAGTGAAATGTGGTTATGGTACCGTTAGGTTTAAATTAACGGGATTATACTCAGTCGGTGTACCAGGCCTAGTGAAATGTGTTTATGGTACACGTTAGGTTAAATTAACGATGATATCAGTCTGTGTACCAACCTAGTTAAATGGTTTTTATGTGGCACGTTAGGTTAAATTAACGGGATTATATCAGTTTGTACTCAGCCTAGGAATGTGGTTATGGTACACATTAGGTTAAATTACGGGATAGATATCAGTCTGTGGTCCCAGGCCTAGTGAAATGTGGGTATGGTAGCACGTAGGTTACAATAACGGTATGATATCCGTCTGTGTACCATCTGTGAAATGTTGTATGGTGCACGGTAGGTTCAATTAACGGGTGATTCAGTCGTTACCAGACCTAGTGAAATGTGGTTATTGTGCACGTTCGGTTAAATTAACTGAATGAATCAGTCTGTCTGTGTACCATGACCTAGTGAATTGGTTATGGTGCAACGGTTAGGTTAAATTAACGGGAAATGATATCAGTCTGTGTCCCGCCAGTGAATTGGTTAGGTGGCACCGTTAGGTTAATGAACGGGATGATATCAAGTCAGTCTGTTACCAGACCTAGTGAAATGTTGGGTTAATGGTACACGTTAGGTAAATTAACGGGATTATCAGTCTGTTGTACCAGGCAGTGAAATGTGGTTATGGTGCAACGTTATGGTTAATTAACGGGATATAGCAGTTCCTGTGTACCAGACTATGAAATGTGTTTTGGTGCACGTTAGGTTAAATTAACGGATGATATCAGTCTGTGTACCAGACCTAGTGAAATGTGGTTACGGTGTCACGTTAGTTAAATTACCGATGATATCAGATCTGTGTACCAGACTAGTGAAATGTGGTTTGGTGCACGTTAGGGTTTAATTACCGGGATGATCAATCATCCTGTAGTAGCCAGACCTAGTGCAATGTGGGTTACGGTGCACGTTAGGTTCTTAACGGGATGATGTCAGTCTGTGTACCAGACCTATGAAATGTGGTTAGTGTGCACGTTCGGTTAATTAAACGGATAGTTGAGGGTTTTTGGGTCAAACCCAGGGAAATCCCACATGGCAGCTGTTAATTTCCATTGAGTCAGAGTTCTCCTGTCTGGTACTATTGGTGTCGTCTCATATATACAAGGGAAGGCTTTGGGACGTCGCACCTGGAGAGACCTTATTAGATAGACGGGGTAGAGTAATATTGGATGACTTTTTCGTTCACTGAATTCATACCCCCCTTTTCTCATTCCAGGTGGGTATCTTCCACTATGCAGAAGAGACCCCAACAGAACTAGCAGATGGGCCCGCTCTCCCCCAGAACTTGGACCCGGCAGCCCTGGTGGATGATGTCGGAGACGACGAACTCTGGATTATTATCATGAAAAATGGTGACAATTGTAAGAGTTTGTCTAACATCATGTTTATAATGATCATATGGTTATGATCTTCACCCCGCCCAATGTTATACTGTACATATGGGTACTGATCTGTCCCACCACCCCATGTTATATGTACATATGGTACTGATCTGTCACACCCCCATGTTATTGTACATCTGGTCTGATCTGTCACACCCCCCATGTTATATGTCAATTGTACTGATCTGGCAGAAACACACCCCATGTTTATGTACATATGGTAGCTGATCTGTCACCCACCCCCATGTTATAATGTACATATGGTACTGATCTGTCAACACCACCATGATTTATATGTACATTGACTGATCCCTGTCACAAACCCACATGTTATATGTCACAATGGTACTGATCGGCACACCCCCCCCATGTTTCTTTTACATATGGTACTGATCTGTCACACCCCCTGTTTTATGTACATGGTAACGATCTGTCACAAAAACAAACCCCATGTTATATGTACTAGTTACTGATCTGTCACACACCCCAGTTTATAATGTACATCATGGTCCTGAATCTGTCACACACAACCCCATTGTTGCCAGTTATATGTACATATGGTACTACTGTCACCCCCCACTGTTATATGGTAAATAAGGGTAACTGATCTGTCACAAACAAACCCCATTTAATCATGTACTATGGTAACTGATCTGTCACAACCCCATGATTTTTTAAATGTACATTGGTAAACTGATCTTCACAACAACCCCACATGTTATATGTACTATGGTAAGCTGATCTGTCCACAACACCCCTGTTATATTTACATAGTACTGATCTGTCACACCCCATGTTTATATGTACTATGGTACTCTGGCCTGTCACAACACCCCCATGTTATATTACATATGGTACTGATCTGTCGACGCCCCATGTTTATATGTACATTGTACTGATCTGTCACCCTCCATGTTATATGTACATATGGTACTGGCCCTGTCAACACAACCAACGCGCCCCCTGTTATATGTACATATGGTACGGATCGGTCCCGCGCCCCATGTTATATGTCCATTTACTGATCTGTCACACCCCCACTGTTTATTGTACTCTGGTACTGATCTGTCACACCTCCCCATTTTATGTACAAGGGTACTGCCTGTCCACAACATCCCCCCATGTTATTATGTACATATGTACTGCTCTGTCACTCCCCATTTTATATGTACATATGGTACTGAATCCTGCAACCACCCCCATGTTATAATGTACATATGGTCTGATCTGTCACACCAAAACCCCCATGTTATAATGTACATCTGGTACTATCTGCTGTCACACCCCATGTTTATATACATATGGTCTGATCTGTCACACCCATTTATCTGTTACATATGGTACTGATCTGTCCACAAACAACCCCATGTTATAGGTACATGGGTACTGGCCTGTCACGCCCCCTGTATTTATACATATGTACTTGATCTGTCCACAACCCCCATGTTTATATGTACATATTGTACTGGCCTGTCACGCCATTTTATATGTCATATTGTACGGATCTTTCACTACCCCATGTATATGTAACATATGGTACTGATCTGTCACACCCCCCCATGTTATATGTACATATGGTACTGGCCTGTCACACCCCATGTTATATTACAACATATGGTACTGGCCTGTCACAGCCCCCCCATGTTATTGTACATCATGGGGCCTGATCTGTCACGCCCCTTGTTATAGTACATATGGTCCTGGCCTGTCCAACCCCCAGGTTTATGTACATGGTAACTGGCCTGTCACCCCCCATTTAGATGTACACTATGGTATGGCCTTCACAACCCCCATGTTCTGTACATATGGTACTGGCCTGTCACCACCCCCAGTTATATGTACATAGGTACTGGCCTGTCACAAAACCCCCATGTTATATGTACATATGGTACTGGCCTGTCACACCCCCATGTTATATGTACATATGGGTACTGGCCTGTCACACCCTCCAAACCAACCCCCATTTTTATATGTACATATGGGTAACTGGTCCTTCACAGCCCCCCATGTATATGTACATATGGTACTTGGCCTGTCACGACACCCCATGTTATATTCATATGGGTCTGGCCTTCACAATACCCCCCATATTATATGTTCCTATGGTACTGGCCTGTCACAAAAACACCCCCCATGTTTATGTACATATGGTACTGGCATGTCACAACAACCCCATGTTATATGTACATAGGGGTACTGGCCTTTCACAACCCCATTTTAATATGTACATATTTTAGCTGGCCTGTCCACACCCCTGTTAATATGTACATTGGGTACTGGCCTGTCACACCCCCATGTTATATGTACATATGTACTGGCCTGTCACACCCCCATGTTATATGTACATATGGTACTGGCCTGTCACACCCCCATGTTATATGTACATATGGTAGTGACCTGACCCTCCATATTATCATACATTTTCTTATGTTGTGTCTGTTTTGTCATTAACAAGGCATATTATCTACTGGTGGACCTTTACACTGTAATATGTATATTATCGACGTGGGTCATTTACACTGTGTATTATGTATATTTATCGTACCATTGTGCCCATTTACACTTGTATTATGTAATATTATCGTACAGTGTGTATTATGGTATATTTCGCGTACATGTGTATTATGGTATATTACTCGTACAGTGTGTATTATGGTATCTTTATCGTAGCATGTGTATTAGGTATATTATCGTACATGGTGTATTATTGTTAATTATCGGACACTGGTGTATTATGGTATATTTCTGTACACTGTGTATTATGGTATCTTATCGTACAGTGTGTAGTATGGGAGATTATCGTACAGTTTGTATTATTGTAGATTAATCGTACGTGGTGTATTATGGTATAATTATCGTCATTTTGTAGTCGAGTATAGTATCGTACACTGTGTCTTATAGTTATTATGTACAGTGGTGTTTATGGTATATTATCGTACAGTGTGTATTATAGTAATAATTATCGACAGTGGGTATTATAGTATATTATCGTCAGTGTTTGTGTTATGGTATCTTACGACAGTTGTATTATGGTATATTATTGTACGGTGGTGGTTATGGGTATATTATCGTACAGGTGGTGTTATGGTATATTACGTACAGTGGTATTATCTATATTATCGTCGTGTGTATTCTGGTATAGTATCGTACAGTGGTGTATTATCGTATATTATGTCCCAGTGTATTATAGTATATTATCGTACAGTGTGTGTAATATACCATAATACACACTGTACGATAATATACCATAATACACACCATACAATAATATACCATAATACACACTGTACGATAATATACCATAACACACACTGTACGATAATATACTATAATACACACTGTACGATAATATACTATAATACACACTGTACGATAATATACCATAATACACACTGTACGATAATATACGATAATACACACTGTACGATAATATACCATAACACACACTGTACGATAATATACCATAACACACACCGTACAATAATATACCATAATACACACTGTACGATAATATACCATAACACACACTGTACGATAATATACTATCACACCCCCATGTTATATGTACATATAACATGGGGGTGTGACAGATCAGTACCATATGTACATATAACATGGGGGTGTGACAGATCAGTACCATATGTACATATAACATGGGGGGGGTGACAGATCAGTACCATATGTACATATAACATGATGTTAGTGGCACTGTGCACACATTGTAGTACGGCAGGGAATATGTAAGAGGAGACTGGCACTGTGCACACATTGTAGTACGGCAGGGAATATGTAAGAGGAACTGTCACTGTGCACACATTTGTGTAACGTCAGGGAATATGTAAGAGGAGGAGGCACTGTGCACACTGTAGTACGGCAGGGAATATGTAAGAGGAGACTGCACTGTGGCACCATATGAAGTACGCAGGGAATATGTAAGAGGAGACTGGCACTGTGCACCATCATTGTATTAACGGCAAGGGAATATGAGAGAGGACTGGCAACTGGTGCACAACATTGTAGTACGGCGTGGAAATGTAAGATTGAGACTGGCCCTGTGCACACATTGTAGTACGGCGGGATATGTCAAGAGGAGATGGCACTGTGCACACAATTGTAATACGGCAGGGAATATTGTAGAGAGTACTGGCACTGTCACACATTGTAGTACGGCAGGGAAGATTAAGCGGAGCCTGGCACTGTGCACACATTGTAGTACGGCCAGGTAATATGTAAGAGGAGGCTGGCACGTGCACGACATTGGTAGTACGGCAGGGAATATGATGCATGAGGAGTGGCAGGTATGTAGAGCCACCTTGTCACATTGACGCAGGGAATATGTAAGAGGGCTGGCACTGTTGCACACATTGTAGTACGGCAAGGGAAGTATGTAAGAGGAGGCTGGCACTGTGCAACACATTGTATACGGCAGGGAATATGTAAGAGGAGGCCTGGCAACTGTGCACACAATTGTAGTACTGCAGGGAATATGTAAGAGGAGGCTGCACTGTGCCCACTTGTAGTACGGCATGGATATGTAATAGATGAGCTGGCACTGTGCACACACATTGTAGTAACGGCAGGGATATGTAATGAGGACTGGCACTGGCACCCTGTAGTCGCGGAATTAAGCTACACTTACAATTGTCTACGTTGGCAGGGAATATGTAAGAGGACGGCCGGCACTGTGCACACATTGTATCCGGCAGGGATATGTAAGAGGAGCTGGCAACTGTGCACAGACGGCTGAAGTAAAGGACGACTTGCGAATGTAGTACGGCTGGGAATGTAGAGGAGACTGGCACTAGTCACACATTGTAGTACTGGCCGGAATCTGTAAAGAGGAGACCTGGACACTGTGCACACACTTGGTAGTAGACGTCAGGGAATAGAAGATGAGAATGGGCACTGTGCACACATTGTAGTACGGCAGGGAAAGTAAGAGGAAGGGCTGCACAAACCCCTGGTGCACACATTGTAGTACGGCAGGGATATGTCAAGATGGAGGCTGTCCCTGTGCACACAGTTGTAGTATCGGCAGGGAATTGTAAGAGGAGCTGGCACGGTGCACACATTGTAGTCGGCAGGGAATATGTAAGAGGGAGGCTGAACACTGTGCACACATTGTAGGCGCAGGGAATATGTAAGAGGAGGCTTTGCACTGGCACACTTGTAGAACGGCAGGGAATATTAAAGAGGCTGGCACTGTGCACACTTGTAGTCGGCAGGGTACATATGTAGAGGGGCTGGCACTGTGGCCAACCTTGTAAACGGGCAGGGAATATGTAAGAGGAGGCTGGCACTGTGCACACATTGTAGTACGGCAGGGAATATGTAAGAGGAGGCTGGCACTGTGCACACATTGTAGTACGGCAGGGAATATGTAAGAGGAGGCTGGCACTGTGCACACATTGTAGAACGGCAGGGAATATGTAAGAGGAGGCTGGCACTGTGCACACATTGTAGTACGGCAGGGAATATGTAAGAGGAGGCTGGCACTGTGCACACATTGTAACGGCAGGGAATATGTAAGAGGAGGCTGGCACTGTGCACACATTGTAGTACGGCAGGGAATATGTAAGAGGAGGCTGGCACTGTGCACACATTGTAGTACGGCAGGGAATATATAAGAGGAGGCTGGCACTGCACTCATTGTGGTAAGACGGGAGTATATAGCTGGAGGCTACATTTTGCACACATTATGGTATGGCAGGGAGTATATAGCAGGAGGCTGGCACTGTTCACACATATAATGGCTAGGAATACATGTCAGGAGGCCAACTGCACACATTGTGGTACAGCAGGGAGTATATAGCAGGAGGCTGGGACTGTGCACACATTGTATTATGGCAGGAAGTATATAATAACATAGTAAGTGAGGTTGAATAAAGACATACGTCCATCAAGTCCAAGCTTATCACCCTCCTTTTTAACGCTACCTAACAGTTGATCCAGAGGAAGGCAAAAAAACTGCAGATTTTGTGGTACAGGAGGCCGTTTATAAAAGGAGGCTGGCACTGTGGTATAGCAGGGAGCATTTAGCAAGAGGATGACACTTTGTGCACATTGTGATATGGCAGGAAGTACAGTCAGGTCCATAAATATTGGGACATCGACACAATTCTTTTTGGCTCTATACACAACCAAATGGATTTAAAATGAAACAAACAGAACGTGCTTTAACTGCACACTGTTGGCTTTAATTTGAGGGTAAATCAGGTGAACAGTGTAGGAATTACAACACAGTTTTGCATATGTGAGTATGTATTGTGAGTGAGTTTTTGCATATGTTGCGTATGTATATGTGAGTGAGTTTGCATATGTGCGTATGTATATGTGAGTGATTGATTGTGCTATGTAATGTAGTGAGTTTGCATATGTGATTTGTATAGTGGATGGAGTTTGCATATGTGAGTATGTATATGTGAGTAATGATATGTGAGTGAGTTTGCATATGTGAGTATGTAATTGTGATGGAGTTTGCATATGTGAGTATGTATATTGTGATGTAGTTTGCATATGTGAGTTTTATATGTGAGGATTTGCATGTGAGTATGTATATGTGAGTGAGTTTGCATATGTGAGTATGTATATGTGAGTGAGTTTGCATATGTGAGTATGTATATGTGAGTGAGTTTGTATATGTGAGTGAGTTTGCATATGTGAGTATGTATATGTGAGTGAGTTTGCATGTGTGAGTGTTTGGATAACTTGTTAAGGAATCAAAAGTAATGGGACAATAGGCTTCAAAGGGACAGTATGTGTTATTTTCCTCATTATCACAATTACAATGAGCAGATACAAGGTCCGGAGTTGATTTCAGGTGTGCTATTTTCATTTGGAATCTGTTGGATCCAAAGAGCTGTCCATATCAGTGAAACAAGCCATCATTAGGCTGAAGAAAAAAACAAACAAACCCATAAGCAAGATGGCAAAAACATTAGAAGTGGCCAAAACAACAGTTTGGAACATTCTTAACAAGAAGAAGGAACACACTGGTGAGCTCAGCGACTCCAAAATACCTGGAAGACCACGGAAACACACTGTGGTAGATGACCGAAGAATTGTTTC
>JAACNH010000157.1:356615-367294 GCA_019447015.1 Hymenochirus boettgeri | reverse complement strand
ATGCACATAACTACACACTGTGTCTCTCTGACACAAACACACACAACTACACACACACAATTTTAAAATAAAAGTTCTAAAATGTAAACAACAAAGCACAATAATAAATATATGTAACGTACGGTATGTTTGGTTTCTGTATTTAGAATGAAATATGAAATCTAGTTTTGTAGCAGGAATTTTCATCCTGTGGATGTTTGCAAACTACAACTCCCAGCATTCCCTGCTACCATCTGCTGTTATTGAGTGCTTAGAGTTGTAGATTTTTAAACATCTGCAAGGCCACAGGTAAGACGTGTCTCTTTTATAGCCACAAACAAACACACACCCCTAGCACCACACAGACACAGGTACACACACCTACTGATACACCCCTAGCACCACACTGACACAGGTACACACACCTACTGATACACCCCTAGCACCACACCAATAACACACCTGACTACTGAATACCCCATAACGACCAGGCACACACCAGACACACGGTACAGCCACCCCAATACCTCATGACAACCCCTACACCAACACTGACACAGGTACAACACACACCTACTAGATACACCCAACTCAGACAACACCAACACGACCAAGGTACAACCCACTACGTGCGACAAACCCCAACAACACAAAACCCCACTGATGCGAAGACAGTACAACACAACCATCCCATTGATACACCCTAAACACCACACACGACCACAAGGTACCAGAACCCACCCACCCAGATAACAATACAAAACGCCCCTAACCCCCACTATACACACCAGGTACACACACCTACTATACAAACATAACAAGCACACCACCACTAACACCACACAGACAAACGGTACAACACCAACCTACTGATAACACCCCTACAACGCACCACTGAACACGGTACAACAACACCTGCTGATCCACCATGAGCCCTAGACAAACACCACCACTAGCACACAGTTACACACCAAGCCTGCTGATACAAACAATTACAACACCACCATATCAACCACAACAGACACAGTAAGACAACACAAACCTACTGTCATACACCCCGTAATAAACAACAAACAAGTACAACACCCCTACTGGATACAACCTCCCAAGCACCAACAGAACACAAGGTACAACCCACCTACGATACAAACCCCTAACCGCCAACACAAGACAAACAGGTACACACACCTACTGTACACACCCTAGACACCCAACACAACAACAAGTTACACCAACCTACTCGATCCCCCCTACAACACCACCAGAACCAAAGGTACAGAACACCTAACTTGAATACAAACCCACCGTAGCACCACACAGACACAGGTCACACAACCGACTGAATACAAACACCCACCTAACACCACACTTAACACAAGTAACCACAAATACTGAATTGACAACCCCATAGCACCAACCTGACAACCGGTACAACACAACCTACTGATACACCCCTAACACAAATTGAGACACAGACACAGGTATCACAAACACCTACATTGATACAACCCCTAGCACCACACAGACACAAGGTACAACACGATGCACACAAATACTGAGAACACCCCTAACCCAACACACAGACACAAGGTACAATAGCGCCAACACACCTAAACACACCTAACTGCTACACCCCGTAACGGACCACACAGACACAAGGTACACACAATACTTTATCAACAACAAAACCCTATGACACCACACAGACACAGGTAACAACCACCACACACACTGATAGCAAACAACCCCTAGCACCAACAACTAGACCAGACATACAACTCAACTAAGAACTGCCTACAAACACGCCCTAGCACCAGGCACACCGACCAAAGACACACAGGTAACAACACACCTACTGATACAGCCCTAACACGAACACAGACAACAGGTATTCACACACACCGATACTACTGAATACAACAAAAAAGACACCCCTAAACCAACATGAACAAATGAGGAACTGACCCACAGGGTACACACACCTACCTCGAAAACGACCGCCTACCAACCAACACACGACACAGGCTTACAACTCCCCTACTGATAACACACCCTAACACCACACTAAGCACACACGGTACAACACACTACTGATACAAAGAAACAATAACAACCCTAACACCACACAGAACAGGTTACAGCACACATCCATACTGATACACACCCCTAACGACCAAAACACAACACTGACACATTTACACACACCTAGCTGAAGAACACCACCCTACCACACCCACACACTGGAACACAGGTACACAACACCACACACTATACCACCCTAACACCACAAACAGAACACAGGTAACGACACACCTACTCTAACAACGCTAAACACGATAACACTGACACAGGTACAAACACACCTACTGAGAGAACCCCCCTAGCACCAAAAACACACCACACTGACAACGGTCACACACACAACTATACTGATTACCGCCCAACTGCACCACCACACAGACACAGTTACACACCTACTGATACAAGAACAAATAAACCCCCTAAACCACACTGACAACAGTGACACACACCTACTGATACACCCCTAACAAACCACAACTGACACAGGTACACACACCATACTGATACAACACCCTAACACCGACAACTGACACAGGTACACAACACAACACCTACTGAAAACCATACAAAACCCCTACACCACACTGCACACCAGGTACAAACACAACAAACCTAACTGATACACCCCTCACACCACACAGACACAAGGTACACACACACCCACTGAACACACCCCCTAACACCAGCACTGAACACAGGTACACACCCAACCATACTGATACACCTCCTAACACCCACTGAACACAAGGCTAGAACAACACCTACTGATCAATCAACCTAGCACAACCACAACACAACCACAACAGACACAAGTTACAAGACACATACTAGATAGCACCCCTAACAATACGCAACACTTACACAGGTAACAAACACACCTACTGATCACAAACAAACCCCTAACAAGCCCACAAGCTATATCACAGGTACAAACACACTACACTGTACAACCCCTAAACACCACACAGACACAGGACAACACACCTACTGATACAAACCCCTCACCACACAGACACAGGTCCACACACCCTAACTAGAATACACCCTAACACCCCACAGACAACAGGCAAGCCACTACTCTGAACACACCCCAACACCACACTGACACAGGTACACACACCTACTGATACACGAACCCCCAAACAACCCCCCACAGACACAGTACCACTAAACCTACTGATCCACAACCACCCTAACACCCCACACTGACACAGGTACACACACCTACTGATACACCCCTAACACCTAAATGAACACATGACACATAGGTACACACACCTCTGATAAATACAACCCCATAACAACCACACTGACACCAGTCCACACCACCACTCACTGATACAGACAACAAACCCTAACACACACTGACCCAGGTAAAACAACCTATGATACAAAACGCCTAACAAAACCAACACAGAACACAGTACAAAAACACATACTGATCACATAGGAACACCACGTACACCCAAACAACAGACACAGGTAAACCCACCTACTGATACACAACACGTCCCCAAGCACCACAACAAGACACGTTACACACATCGCTAACTGATACACCCCTAAGCACCGCCACAGACACAGGAGTAACACACACCTACTGAATCAACCCTACACCCCACTGACACAGGTACACACACCTACTGATACACCCATAACACCACACAGACACAGGTACACACACCTACTGATACAACAAACCCTAGCACCCAGATACTACCACACAGTACAACACACCTACTGCATCCACAACCACTAGCACAACCAACAACAGACAACGGTACACACATCACCATCTGATAACAACCCTAGCACCACACAACACAGGTACAGCACACCACTGATACAGCCCCTATCACCACACCAGACGACGGTACAACACAATACTACAAACAGAACAAAAAAGACGCACCCTTAGCAACCACAGACAACAACCAGTACACTCTAACACCTACGAATACACCCCCTAGCACGACCACAAACAGACACGGTACTACACCAATACTGAATAACAGATGACAAAAAAACCCCGATACACAACCATGAACAACGCAGACCAGTACAGGGAATGACACAACCGATTCACTGATACACACCCCTAGCCCCCACACAGACACAATTCGTAGAACAAACTTAAGAAACAACACACTACATTATACACAACCCCAACAAACACACCAAACCAGACCCAGGTACAACAACATCCTACTTATACAATACACCCCCTAAACCCCATCACTGACACAGGTAACACACACCTAGACTGATCACAAAAGAAACCACCTAACAACCCGAACATGACAAGCAACAAGGGCCACACACCATACTTATACACAACCCCTAACACCACACATCAACACAAGGTACAACAATATTGCTATCTGACAATAGTCGACCCCCTAAGCACCACAACACTGACAACAGAGTACAAACCACACTTACTGAAATACTATCATTGACACCACCTAACGAACCGACAACGACCAGGTACCACACCTACTGATACACCCTAACACCCAATGACGAGACAGCAGTAACAGCACAACCTACTAAGACCAACAGGCAGACACCTAACGACACAAAAACAACCACACTCGACGCCAGGTGTTTGTTACAACACAATCTCCACACCTATTGATCAACCCCTAACACCACACTGAACACAGGTACACACACCTACTGATAACAACAAAACCCCACAACACACCACACAGACACAGGTACACACACCATACTGATACAATGACCCGCCACAGCACACACAAAGAACAACAGACCACAGGTACACACAGAAACCTACTGATACAAACAACCCTCCTATCACCAACCACCCAAGACACGGTACAACAGCACCTACTATACCACAAACGCACAAGCAAACCACCTACGACCACACAGAACACAGGTACACTAACACCTATTGATTAAAAAGAAATCACACCCCTAACACACCAACAACAGACAACAGGTAACACAACCCTACTGATACACCGCCTTATCGACCACACAGACACAGGTACACACACCTACTGATACAACCCACTAGCACCAAAGACACAGACACAAACTGAGGTACACACACCTAAACTGAGTCAGCCCCTAACACACCACACTGACACAGGTACAAACACGACCTAACTACAACACCCCTATACAAAAAATGAATCCAACAACAGCCCACAGGATACACACACACCCTGACAATTATACATACAACCCTATCACCAAACACACAGACACAGGTCAACACTCACCTACTGATACAAGACCCCTAACACGAACACAGACCATCAGGTACACACACACCTACTGATACAAACCCCCTAAAACACGCCACACAGACGAAGCAGACACAAACAGGTACACACACTACTTATCACCCCTAGGACACCCCACCAGACCAGGTAAACCAACACTACTGATACAACCCCTAGGCAACCACAACGACAACAGGTACAGCACAATCTAGATAACAAACCCCTAGCACCACACAGACAGCAATGTACAACACGACCACTACTAGTGATAACACCCCTACACCACACAGACATACGGTACAACCCAATAACTGAATACAAGGACAACCCCCTAACACCAACACAGGAATCACAGGTACACACAACCTAACTGATGACAACCCGCACTGAGCACCACACAGAACACGGTACACCACCTACTGATAACAGATACAACACCCTAACGACCAGACACTGGGACAACAGGTACAAACACACCTACTGATACACCCCTAACAAAACCACACACGCACAGGGACAACAAACAGCAAGACAACCGACTGATACACAAAACCCCTAAACTGCCACCTTACACCCGTACAACATCACCTACTGATACCGACAACCCCTAACACACCCAACGACACTAGGATCCCACACCTACTGATACAACCCCATAGCACCAACACTGACACAGTTACACACACCTAACATGATACAACGACCACAACCCCCCTAACACAAACAACTAGACCCAGTACCAACACAACCTACTCGATTAACCCCCTAACAACCACACAGACACAGGTCCAGCACCACACAAGCCTATTGAACACACCCTAACAACACCAAACATGACACACACCAGACGCCACGACACAGGTACACACGCCACCTAAGTGCAACGAAAGATGGGATGTCTAGGTGAGGTAGACAAGAACAACCCCTCCACCACCTGACACAGGTACACACACTACTGATATACACCCCCCCCTAACACACACTGACACAGGTAACACACACCCTACTGATACACCGCCCCTAACACCACACAGACACAGGTACACACACCTACTGATTACAACCCCTAACACCCCACTCTGCACAGGTAAACAACACACCTACTGATACCCCCTAACACCACACTGACACAGGTACACACCACCTACTGATACACCCCTAACACACCTGAACGTGACACACACCTACGATACACACCCCTAACCACACCGACACAGTATAATCCCACCTCTGAACAGCGTCTAGCCCCACACTACCCAGTACACACAACACCGACTGATACACCCCTAACAACCCCTAACACCCCACCCCACTGACAAGGTACAACACACCTACTGATACAAAACCCCTAAACACCCACACAGACACAGGTAACACACACCTACTGATAACCCCCTAACACCCCCACCACTGACACAGGTACACACACCTACTGATACACCCATAACACCACACACAGGTCACCACACCACTGATACACCCCTACACCCCACTGACCGGTTACACACACTGACTGATACACCCCTAACACCCCACTGACAATGGGTACAACACACACTGATACAATACAACCCCTAACCCACACAGACACAGGTCACACACACTCTTATACACAAACCCCTAACACACCAGACACAGGTACAACACCTAATGATACACCCCTAACCCCACTGACACACGTTTTACAACCCCTACTGATACACCAACAACACCCCCAACAAACCAACCACGACACCGGTAAACACCCTACTTAACACCCCTAACACCCACAGACACAGGTACACCACCTACTGATACAACACCCCCTAACACACACTGAACACAGGTACCACCCACCTCCTGATCACCCATCACCACAACAGACACATAACCTGGCACCTACTGATAAAACAGCTCCTAGCACCACACAGACACGGTCACCGCTACTGATACACCCTAACACCACACAGCACAGGTACACACACCTACTGATACACCCTAACCCACACTGACACAGTTACACAACACCTACTGATCACACCCTAACACACACACAGACACGGTAACACACACTGCTGATACCCCCATAACAAACACACAGCCACAGGTACAACACCGACGTGATACAACCCCTAAACACCACACTGACACTGTAACTCACCCTACTGATACACACCCTAACACCACACAGACAACATTAACACACCTACTGATACACCCCTAACACCACACAGACACAGGTACACACAATACTGATCAACAACAACACCCCTAACACCACACAGACACAGGTACACCACACCTACTGATACTTCCCCTAGCACCACACAACCATGTACACACAATACTGATACACCCTAATCCCCATCACCCACACAGACACAGGTACAACAAACACCTCTGATACACCCCTATCACCACACACATACACAGGTAGCTCACACCTACTGATACATACACCCCTAACACCACACAGACACCGTTACCCCACCTACTGATACACCCCTATCACACCTACAGAGACACAGGTACAACACACCTACTGATACAAATCCCCTAACAAATCACAAAACCACACAGACACGGTACAACACACCTACTGAACACCCCTAACCACCGACCCTGACACAAGGTACACACACATCCCTACTGATACAACCCCCCTAGCACCACAACAGACACAGGTACACACACCTACTGATACACCCCACACCACAATGAACCCATACAACCACCTACTGATACAACCCCTAACACCACACTTACACAGTACAAACACACACCTACTGATAAGATACCACCAACCCCCTACACCCACAGACACAGGTACAAAACACTACTGATACACCCCTAACCCACACGACACAGGTACCCAAAAACACACCTACTGATACCGCGCGCCTATCACCCACAACACAGGTACACACACCTACTGAACACCCCTAACACCACACAGACCTCAGGTACCACACCTACTGATCACCCCCTAGCAGCCCATCAGACCACAGGTTCCACCAAACAAGCCGCACCTACTGATACAAACCCTAACACCACACTGACACAGTACACACAATACTGTAACACCCCCCTACCCACACAGACCAGGTACCAACACCTACTCTGATAACAGCCCCCTAACACCTACACTGACACAAAAGTACACACACCTACTGGATACACCCCTAACAACACACACGACGCGGTAACCAACCCCCTATCTGATGACAACCCCCTAAACATCCACACTTACACAGGTACCACATCTGGATCCACCCCCCCCTAACCCACACAGACACAGTACAACAAATAAACCCACCTACTGATTCCACCCCCTACACCTCACTGACACACAGTACACATCCTACTGATACCAACCCCTAGCAACACATACACAGGTAAACAACCCACCACTGATACAAACTACCCTAAACACCACACTGACACAGGTACACACAAGACTGATACACCCCCTAACACCACACAGACAGTACCCCACCTCTGATACAACCCCCTAAACACACAACACTGACACAGGTACACATACATACGATATACACGATACACCCCTACACCACCACAGACACAGTAACAAAAACAACAGAAATACAAAACAACAACCCACCTACTGATACAAACCCTAACACACACTTGCACATGTACACACAAACTGATACACAAACAACCCCCTAACACCACAACAGACCAGGTACACACACCTACTGATACAAGATGACACGCCCGCCGCACCGACACAGCCCAGTACAACACCCTACTGATACACCCCTAACACCACCACATACACACTTTACACACACTACTGATACACCTCCCTAGCACCACCACAACAGGACCAGGTACACACACCTACGATCCACCCCCCTAGCACCACCAGAACACAGGTAGCAAACCCACCTACTGATACAGCCCCCTAACACCACACTGACACAGGTACACCCACCTACGGATACACCCCCTACACCACACTGACACAGGTACACCCACCTACTTATACACCCCCTAACACCACACAGATACACGGTAGCACAACCCACCTCTACTGATACATCCCCTAACACCCACTGACACAGGTACACCCAGGCCTACTGATGACAACCCTCTAAACAACCACCAACCCAGTTACACACAATACGATACAAACCCTAACCCACACTCACCCAGGGCTGACCAGGTACAACACATACTTATACAACACCCCCCCCTAACACCACACTTACCCATGTATACACTAAAAAACACAAACCAACCTACTGATACACCCCCCTAAACACCACACAACCAGTACAACGCCACTACTATACAAGCCCCTAACACCACACTGAAACAGGTAAAGGCCCACCCTACTGATACACCCCCTAACACCACACAGACACAGGTTAACACCACCACCTACTGAGTACATCCCCTAACACCACCTGACACAGGGTACACATACCTACTGATACACCCCCTAACACCACACAGACCAGGTACACCCCCTACTGATACACCCCCTAACACCACACAGACACAGGTACACACACCTACTGATCCCCCCTAAATACACCCCTAACAAACCACACTGACCAGGTACAACACCCACCTACTGATGCAAAACCCCTAAGCACCACACAGACACATGTACAACATACCTACTGATACACCCCCTAAAACACCACACTGACCAGTCACCCCCTACTGATACAACCCCTAGCACCACAATAGCACCACCTGACACAGGTATCACCTACCTACTGAACAGCCCCCTAACAACCACACAGACCACTGGACACCCACCTACTGATACAACACCCTAACACCTAACACTGACCATGTACAAACCCACCTACTGATAACCCCTAACACCACAACTGACCAGGTACAAACACACCCACCGTACTAAATCCACCCCCTAACACCACACTGACACATGTCACATACCTACTTATACAACCCCCTAACAACACCACACTGACCAGGTACAAAAACCCACCTACTGATACGAACCCCTAACACCACACTGACACAGGTACACCCACCTACTGATACACCCCTAACGCCACAACACCACACTGACACAGGTACACCCACCTACTGATACAGCCCCTAACACCACACTGACAACAGGTACACCCACCTACTGATACACCCCTAACACCATCACTGACACGGTACACACAATACTGATACAAACCCTAACACCACACTGACACAGGTACACATACCTACTGATACAACACCCCCTAACACCACACTGACACAGGTACACCCACCTACTATACAACCCCCCTACACCACACAGAAACAACAGGTACAGCACACCTACTGATACACCCCCTAACACAACCACAACTGACACGTCAACAACACACACCTAACTGATAC
>JAACNH010000157.1:227446-356513 GCA_019447015.1 Hymenochirus boettgeri | reverse complement strand
TTACACCCTAACACCACAACTGACACAGGTACACCACCTACTATACACCACCCTCCCTGCCCTAACACCACACTTGACAAAGGTAACACCCACCTTTCTTGAAACTGATACACCCCTTTCCTCACACCACCACTGGACACAGTAACACACACCTACTGATACCACCCCTAGCCCCCCACACAGACACAGGTACACCACCTACTTGTGATTGATACCACCCCCTAACACCACACGTGACCCACAGGGTACACCCACTACTGATACACCCCTAAACACCCACACTGACACAGAGGTAACAACCCACCCCTACGGGATACACCCCTAACACCACACTGACACAGGTACACCCACCTACTGATACACCCCTAACACTCTAACAAAACCCCACACTGACACAGGTACAACCCACATACTGTGACACCCCTAGCACCCCACCACAGACAAGGTTACACCCAGGTACACACACCTACTGATACACCCCCTTAAACCACACCGGACACAAGGTACACCCCACCTACTGATTACACCCATAACACCACACTGACACAGGTACACCCACCTTCCTACGGTGGATTACACCCCCCTAACACCACACTCTTGACCAGGTACACCCCACTACTTGATACACCCCCTAACACCACACTGACCCACAGGCACACCCCCTACTTGTACACCCCCTAAAACACCACATGGACACAGGACACCCACATAACTGGATACACCTAAAAAACACCACACCAGACACAGGTACACCCACCTACTGATACCCACCCCTCTAAACACCACACAGACAGAGCACGGTTACACCCACCCACCTACTGATACACCCTAACACCCACACTGACACAGGGACACCCACCATACTTGATACACCCTAAACCACCACACTGACACAGGTACAACACCTCAACTGATACACCCCTAACACCTTCCTAACCACCACACAGACACAGGTAACACCCACCTACTGATTACACCCCCTAACACACACAGACACAGGTACACCCACCTAAATGATACAAACCCATCCTCCTAACACCACACTTGACACAATAATATCTTAGGTTTTATTTTAATTAACACTGGTGCTATCTGTGCCCCATGAGAGGGCCCACTCCGCACACTATCGATCTTGCTGAGAAATTGCCCGTCTCTGACTTTCCCTTCCTTAATATGTGGCCTCTTGCCTACCTCTCAACATTATTATAGATTTATATATTATACAGTGCATGGACTCTTTTACCAGCGCAAGGGAGGAGAAAATAGGAAAGAAGAGAGCGGAAAAGACATGCAGAATATGAACACTTAAGAGGGCAAAAGTGCGCTGGATGTATGGACATGTTGACGCTATAATTAGATTTAATCTATAGTGGGAAAACCTGATGATTCTTTATCCTTACAAGAGTAATAAAGAAATAATAAACCCTCATTGCGTAATGTGTATTTGTACCAGGTTTGTGCCAACGACACATGGTATGAGTTGGGTATATGTGGTAATCTAGCACCAACTACTGGGGGGGAGCATTTCAAATAGCAGGACGGAATTTTACTTTTTAAGGTCAAACAGATTTTATTTGAAAGTGAGGAATCTCCTATTTAAGAAAGAAATGAATGACACTTTGATGAGTTTTAGTTTTTTGTCCGTTTCCAAGTTCCCCCCCCCCAATTGTATTCAAACAAAAACTTTCCTACTCTGAAACTTTTTTATATTTAAGACAGCAAAAAAAGCTCAAGTAAAAAAAAAATATTTCAAAATTTCACAAAATTAACTGGTAGGGATTTCCTGATCGGTCAAGAGGGGGTTTTGGGTCAATCTGGATCGGTTTATAAGAAGGGGTTGGTTGAGTGTATAAGCAAGGGTTGGTGTTGGTTCAATGCTGTGCTCCGGACTGCCCCAGTTAAACACATTGCAAACGCACTGGCACCTTTTTTTTTTATTCATATTGCACACCTTGTTGGCAACAAAAAAGGGCATGGAAACCATTAAATTCGGAGCGAATGATATTTGCACAGCAACAGGGAAATTTATTTTAAAATATTAATGTTAACTTCATATATCAAATTATAGACTGTCTGTAATGGACATACCTGCTTCTATATCCCATTCACTGGAGCAGACCTAATTAGCACTGATACCTGCCTAATAATCCATCACTTGTAAGCAGGACCGTAATTAGTTGCTGATTACCTGGCCTGCTAAATCCCATTCACCTGTGAGAAGACCTAATTAGCACTGGATACTGCTTCTGCATTTCCCATTCCACCTTGTGAGCAGACATAATTAGCACTGAATACCTGCCTCCATAAATAAATCCCATTCACTGTGTTTGTAAAGCAGACCTAATTAGTGCTGATTACATGCCTCTAGATCCCATTCACCTGGTGTCGAAGCAGAACCTAATAGTGCTGATTACCTGCATCTATAAATCCATTCCATTCCACTGGAGCAGACCTAATTGTAGTGCTGATTACATGCTTTCTAGATCCCATTCACCTGTGCGCAGACCTAATTAGCACTGATTACCGCCTACACTAATAAATCCCATTAAATGTAAGGCAGACCCTAATTAGTGTGATTACCTGGCTTTCTAGATCCCACATCAACCTGTGAGCACAGACCTGAATTAGCACTTGTATTACCGCCCTATATAATAAATCCCATTTCACTTGTTAAAGCAGGGACCTCCTTAATAATTAGGCTGAATATTGACCTGCCTCCCTCTGTGTCGTGATCCATTCACATGTGGGCAGACCTAATTAGCAATGATTACCGCCTGTTAAATCCCCATTCACCTGTGAGCAGAACTAATTAGGCTGATTTACCTGCCACTCTTGGTTCCGAATTCACTGTTGAGCAGTGACCTATAGCGGCTTGGGCGATTATTACTGCTTCTAGAATCCCCCATATTCACTGTGAGAGACATAAATGAGGCACGGGGATTACCTGCTATAAATCCCATTTTTTCACTGGTAAAAGAAGACCTATTAGTGCTGATTACTGCTTCTAGATCCCATCACCTGTGAGCAGACCTTAATTAGCACTGATATTACCTGCCTATAAATAAATCCATTATCAATGTATAAGCGACCTACCTAATATGCTGATTAACCTGCCTTTGATCCCAATTCACCTGTGGGCAGCCTAATAGCACTGATACCTGCCTCTAAATCCCCATTCCACCTGTGCGCAGATTTAATGGCTGATATATATTACCGGCCTCTTAGAGCCCATTGTCACCTTCCCCCTTTTTTTTTAGCAGAAACCTAATAGCCTGATACCTGCCTCTAGATCCCATTACCTAGTGAGCAGACCCTCTAATTAGCGCTGGTTGTGGTTACATGCCTCTAGATCCCTATTCACCTGTTAGCAGACCATCCCTAATTAGCACTGATAGCTGGGTATCTAGACCCATTCACCTGTGAGCAGACCCTCCCTCATTAGCGCGATTACCTGCCTCTAGGATGCCATTCACCTGTGAGCAGACCTAATTAGCGCTTGATTCTGGATTACCTGCCCTCTTAGATCCCAACATCACCTGTGGAAGCAGATCTAATTCGCCGATGGATACCATGCCTCTATGAATCCATTCACCTGCGGTGAGCAGACCAATCTAGCGATTTGATACCGGCTTCTTATAGAATTCCTTCACCTGTGGAGAGCAGACTAATTAGCGCTGATCGTGACCTGCATCAGATCCCATTCAAACCTGTGTGAGCAACCTAATTAGCCCACTGATTACCTGCACTCTAGTCCCCATTTTCCACCTGGTAGCAGACATAATTAGCAACGAGTACCGGCCTCTCTGCCTCTAGATCCCATTCACCTGTGAGCAGACCTAACCTAATTAGCGCTGATGGGATATTTTACCTGCCTCTAAGATCCCCATTCACCCTGTGGAGCAGACCTAATTAGCGCTCTCTGAAATTACCGGCCTCTAGATCCCATCATTCACCTGTGATGCAGACCTAATTAGCGCTGATTACTGCCTCGTGATCCATTCAACTGTGAGCAGACCTCCTAATAAGCGCTGATTACCTGCCTCTAGTCATGAATTACCTGCCCTCTATACCCATCAACTGTGAGCAACCCCTAATTAGCGCTGATTAACCTGCCTCTAGATCCATTCACTGTGAGAGACCTAATTTAGCGCTTTTGATTACATGCCTCTAGATCCCATGCAACCTCGTGTGAGCAGACCTAATTTAGCGGCAGAAGACCTGGCCTCTGATTTCAATTCACCGGGTAGCAGACTAATGAGCCGTCTGTGGTTTACCTTGCCCCATCTTGATCCCATCACCTTGTGAGCATACCCTAATTAGCGGATGATACCTGCCCTCTAGATCCCATTCACCTGTGCGGCAGACCTAATTAGCGTGATGATTACCTGCCTCAATCCCATTCTCCCTGTGAGCAGGACCTAATTAGCGTGATTACGCCTTCTTGATTCCAATTCACCTGGGAGCAGAATCTTAAAATTAGCGATGAACCTGCCTTTATAAATCCATTCACTTTGTGGAGCAGCACTTAAACCAATAGCGCTGATACATTGCCCTCTAGAGCCCCATCCTTAGTGAGCAGACCTATCCTAATTAGCACTGGTACCTAATTAGCACTGAATGTACCTGACTTAATTTATAAATCCCATCACTTTGTATTGAGCCAGACCTTAATAGTGCTGATTACCGCTCTGAGATCCCATTCACCTGTGAGCAGACCTTTAATTGGCACTGATTAAGGAGTACCTCTGCCTATAAATCAGTTAAATTGTTAAATGTAAAGCAGACCTAATTAGTGGCTGATTACCTGCCCCTCCCTCTTGATCCCATCAATGTGGGGCAGTACTTAATAGCATGATTACTGACTCGTCTAAATCCCATTCACATCTGTTTGTGAGCAAGACCTAATTAGCGCTTGTATTGAATTGATACCGGCCCACTCCTCCTATCCTTATCTAGTCCCATTCACCTTTTAGCACCAAGACCTATTAGCACTGATGACCTGCCTCTCTAAGATCCCATTCACCTGTGAGCAGACCTTGCCAATTAGCGCTTTGGTTACCTGCATCTCTAGATCCGCATTCACAGTTAGCCAGCACCTAATTAGCACTTGATTACCTTGTCTCTAGGCTAGATCCCATTCCACATGTGAGCAGACCTCATTACCCTCATTTCATTATTAGCGCTGATTACCTGCCTCTAGATCCCATTCACCTGCGTGAGCAGACCTAATAGCGCTGGCTTTGATTATCTTGGCCTATCTAGATCCCATTCCCACATTACCTGTGAGGCAGATCGAATTAGCGTCTATGATGAGTTTACCTGCCTCTAGGATCCCATTCACCGCTGAGGCAGACCTATTAGAGCTGTTGCTAGCCTGCATCTAGGATCCCATGTAAATGGTGAGCAGACCTAATTAGCGCTGGGAGTGGTACCTGCCTCTAGCTATAGATCCCATTCCCATTCTTCACCTCTGTGCGAGCAGACCAATTCGGCACTGCATTACTGGCCTCTTCCTCTAGATCCCTACTATTGACCGGGAGCGACCAACTATAATTTAAATTACACGGATTGACCTGCATCTAGATCCCATCTCACCTTGGGGTGAGCAGACCCTAAAATTAGCGTGAGATTACCTGCCTTCAGAATCCATTTAACCTGTGGGCAGACCTAAATATATATATTAGCGGCTGAATACCGGCCTCTCTAGATCCATTCACCTGTGAGCAGACCTCTAATATTTTAGCGGGTTACCTGGCTCTTGATCCCATTTCAAACTGTGGAGGCAGACCTAATAAGCGTGATTACTGCTTTCTAGATCCCATCATTTCACCTGGGTGAGCAGACCTAATTGCGCTGCTGAACCTGCCTTCTTAGATCCATTCACCTGTGGAGCAGACCCTAATTAGCGCTGCGATATTAACTATTGACTCTAGAGCCCATTCACCTGTGAGCAAACCTCTAATTAGCGCAGATACCTGCCTCTTGATTCAATTCAGCCGTAGCGGGTAGCAGACCCTTAGTTAGGCTGGGGTTACCTGCCCTATTGCGCCTGCCTTGCTATTGGAGCAGATAATTAGCGATTGGTGCGTGTTTGGTACCTGCCTCTCTTGATCCCATTACCTGTGAGGCAGACCCTAATGAGCGCTGAATTACCTGCATCTAGATCACATCACCTTTCGTGAGCACGAGCAAGCAGCCTAATTAGCCGCTGGATTTGATTACCTGCATCTAGACCCATTCACTGTGAGCAGGATGTGGTGAGCAGACCCTACTAAAATTAGCGCTGATTTACCTGCCTCTTGACTCAATCCTGTCATTCACCTCGTGAGCCAGATCTAATTAGCGCTGAAACCTGCCTTAAAATTCCCATTCACTTAGTGAGGCGACCTATATTAGGCATGGGATTACCTGCCTCATATGGATCCCATTACCTGTGAGCAGACCTAATTAGCACTGATACTGGCCTCCTTAAAATCCCATTTCACCTGTGACTGGGTGGTGGAGCAGACCTAATTAGCACGGTACCGGACCCCTCTCCTCCCTCCTCTTCCTTCTTGACCTCTTGATTCCATTTCACCTGTGAGGCAGAGCCTCCCTAATATTAGCGCTTTGATTACTGCTTTCTTGATTCACATCACCTGTGATTTGTGAGCAGACCTAATTAACGATCTGGTATTACCTCCTCGCCATTATATCCCATGCACCTTGTGGAGCAGCCCGAATAGGCGCTATATACTGCCTCTTGGCGCCTCTGAGCCATTTCACCTGTGTTAGCAACCTCCTAATGAGACATGTTATGATTACCTCCTCTTGGATTCCATTCAATGTTCTGGTGAGCCGACCTAAGTTAATTAGCACTGATTACCTGCCTCTTTTTCTAGTCTCTATCTCCTCTCCTCTAAGATCCCATTCACCTGGAGCAGACCTAATATTAGCGTTGATCTGATGACCGCCTTTTATTTAGATCCCATTTCACCTGGAGCAGACCTTAATTAGCGCGCTGTGATTATAGTCTCTTGAGCCCCTATATTCACTGTGAGGCAGACCTAATTAATTAGCGCTGATCTGGCTGATTACATGCTTCTTGATCCCATTCACCTGTGACATGAGCCCAGACCTCTAATTCTCCTAATTATTAGCCCTGATTACCTCTCTTGATACCATTCACCTGTGTGAGCAGAACGAATAGCATGATTACCTGCCCTCTTGATTCCCATTCACCTGTTGTTTATTGTTATTATCATGGGGTTGGTTAAACAGATTTATCATGGGGAATTAGGGATTATTTTATTTTTATTTAAATTAAATAAACAACAGTTATTTCATGGGGATAAATAACACACAACATTTATCATTGGGAATTAAAATAAACAAATGATCATGGGCGTTAAATAAACTGAAACTATAAGAAAACAACATTCGCGATGGGGATTATTGTAAAATAAACAATATTTATCATGGGGATGTATTAAATAAAAAAAAATATTTTTTTTTTTATCTGGGGATTTTGATTTAAGTAAACAACCATTATCTGGGATATTTTAATAGACAAACCATTTCTCATGGGATAATTATTTAAACAACATTATCATGGTGATATTAATTAAACATATTTATTATCATCGCGGATTAATATAAAAAATAACAATATTTTAATTTATCATGGGATGATTAAGTTTAACATAAACAATAATTTATCATGGGGATTATGGATATTAACATAAACAATATTTCATCATGGGGATTGGGATCAAATAAAACAAAGATTGATCAGTGATTATTAAATAAACAAATTAAAAACTAAACAATATTTACATGGGGATTTAAATAACAATATTTATATGGGGATTAAAATAAACAACATTTTTATCATGGGATAATTAAACAATTCTTGATCATGGGGATTTTATTAAATAAATAAACATAACAACATTTACTATGGGGATTTTAAATAAATAATAAACAACATTGATCATAGGGATTAAATTTTAAATATAAACAACATTTATTCATGGGGATTATTAATTTTAAACAATAGTATCATGGGATTCACTTAAACACATTTATCCATGGGATTATTTAAAATAAACAACATTTTATCATGGGGATTACTTAATTAAAACAATTTTATTTATATGGGGATATATAATGAAACAACATATCTGGGGAGTAATTTCAAAACAACATTTAGTTCATTGGGGAGTGATTAAAATAAACAAAAAAATTTATCATGGGAATAAATAATAAACAAATATTTTTTAGCTGGGATTAATAATTAAACAATATTTATCATTGGGATGTGTCCATGTAGACAACTTTACAATGCATACAAGTATTTATAAACCTAGAGATTTAAAAACCAACATAAGTTAATTAAAAAATCCTTAGGTCTAAATGTGAGGGAGGAACATTCTGGGAAGGAGAGAACAGGGAGAACAATGAACCAATGAGCAGAACACTATGGCCTTAGAGGAGTTAATTAGCTCAACCAGCTAGCTATGTGCCATTGTGAATAGCCACCCAGCTCAGAAACAACTCTGAGATGGAACCATCAGGGTTATTTTTTCAAAAAAATTCTGATCGTTTAAAAAAAAAATGGTGCTAATTTTGGACACAATCCAATCAGAGGTTAGCTTTCAAATGTTTTAAATAGAGCTGATGGTGGGGGGCATTAGCACCATCATGTTGTGTAATTACATGTTGGGGCAAATTCAAAAATTAGCACCATTTTTTTTAAAGTAAAGCCGTAAGAAACTTTATTTCCTCGTTTCCGAATTTTCGAAGGAGACGCGTGTTTTTCGAAAAAATTGAAATACGGGATTCTAGTTAGTTGGAGAAAAAGCAAAATACGGAGGGGAAAAATATGAGAAACTTTCGCAGATTTTTTCGCATTTTTGGGACGGAGCAAGCCACATGTTCAGCGGTCCGTATTTCCGAAAAATAAGAAAGAAAAAGAAAAGAAAAGGATAAGAATGCTCGTTTGTATTTTCGGCAGGGCAGAAAGGAACAGAAGTAGAATACTCGTTATTTCGAAGAATCTCGTATTCTATTTTCGGAAGAACATTTCTTTTAAGGAAAGGAATAAGAAAAGAAGAATAGAAAAGGAAAAAAAAGAATATTTTCATTTTAATAGGTTTTAATGGATCCAATCCGTCGCGGATTTTAGAAATTTCAAATTTTTTTTCGAAATCTTTGCGCGGGATCCTCGACTACGGACCTGGATTTTGCGGAAGTTTTTCGGACACTTCTAAACCATTACCCGACACGCTGTTTCTCCCTGACGGCCAATGGGCTTCGTCAGGGATGGTTTAAAACTTGCCATCATTCAGACACTCCATTAATAGACATATACTCATTAATAGAGCTTTGTGCAGCCGGTTCATTTTCAAGACAAATTTTAAATGATTCCCTATACTGTGATAATACCAAAAGTTCAAAGTGTAAAATATGCAGAATTAGAAGTGACTTCACGTGTGATTGCAGACACAGCCAAATTAACCATTTACATGACAGCACAGGGAGATTCAAATAAAAGTTCCTGATCGTTATCAGGATTTAGTTGTTTGGGTTCCACTAAACACCGATCCCAATACTGATTTGTCCGTTTAGGGATCGGAGGATCAATAGGATCATTAGTGGAAAATGTACTCAATGTTCTCAGTAGTGATTGATTTTTCTTTGAAGGGGAAGGTCATTGAAATGCTTACAGATAAAAGGGCAACGGTAACGCTCATAAAAAATTATTTTACGCCGCACACCAAAATACCCCAGCATCGCAATACTTTCTCCCCCGGCGATCCCAAGAGGAAAGAGAAGGAATATTTTTACATGAAATTCTGCCCGGTCGGCAAGTCTTACAGAAGAGTGCTGTAAGTTATCATGGCCTGGGTGAGAGAGTGCGGTGAGTGTGTTGAGGGAGCAGTGACCTGCCAGGGAAGTGGGGTTTTGGGAGGGGGTGAATTGGTGATGGTGATAAGGGGGGGTTGTATGGTAAATAAAGGTAGGGCTGGGTGATGGGAACAGTGGGGGTGGGGGGTGTGGTTAAAAAAGTGGGTTAGGGTGTAAAAGTTGTGCATGGGTCGGTGACCTTTGTCTTTAAAGGCCCCCCCGGCGCTTAGGCTGACAGGTCCCACGGACCTGGATTATAGCGGCTACTATGCGCGATCTATGCACTGCCCATAGAGGAAAAGAAGACAGGCCGTGACCTGTCAGACTATCACACCGGGGGAGCTGACGCGAAGCAAGTTCTTAAGTTTATTACCTTCTCTCTGCTTGTTTGTTCTATGAAAAGAAACGGAAGGTAAGGCACAGCTCCTCCTCCTTACCTCTGTTCTTCAATAAGAACTGGGATTATATTCCTGATCTAAACCTGATAGTTATAGTATTGAGTGGAGATTCCCTTGTGTTTTTTTAAACTGCCCCATCCTCAATGAACAATGTATTTATTTATTTTATACAGGACAGAAGAGCAGAAGAAATAGTCTGATTTCTGTAGGATCGGACCAGAGGAACAGAAGCTCTGGAACCAGTCACAACAGGCGGGAACCACCCAGGCTAACGGATCTTAACAACCCGACCGAGAAATGAGGAGGATTGTATCACGTTTTACCTAGCTCTGGGAATTATGGAGCCGGATTGTGCTGCAGCGTTCTGGAGGTCTCCGAGGAGAGGTGGGAGTAATAAAATTTAAAGATAACTAAATAAACAGTTCTCTCTCTCTGCATGGAGCTGGCACAGATCAGCTATATCGTATCCTCCTAATTGGCTTTAAGCCCCAGGCAGGAACTCAGAAAAATCTCGCAAATTGGTTTAATAATTAGACGGTCTGATTTTTGGGCTAACTAACCCAAGTCATCCCCAACTGGGGACTCTGTGGTGGACATAGGTGCCAAAACGTTTACCTGTCTGGCTTCTTTAATTAAACTATCTGCACAATCAATGAAATATTTTTACTGGTTACTACTGTTATTATGGTTAGAAACAGTTGATGTTGATTGGCCACTGATTGGTTGCTGGTGAAGTGCGAAGATTATGGACACAGCAATATTAAGAACAAATCCATAATAACATATTTAGAAAAGGGACGAAGGCCTCGGTATAATATTGTTTTATATATCATAGTTTGTCCTATGTATGGAATTCAGACTGGAAGCTGCTATGCTCTGGATGCCTCCAGTGGAAATGAGCCATTTAGAAACATTGTACTGAGGCCCTGGCAAGATGCTCAGCAGAGAAGAGGCCAGCAGGACAGTGGATTATTTTAACATTCAGTCATGGCTTGTGAGGTCAACAGTCCTCCATAATATATAATGAAGTTATAAACTGAAGAAAACAAGGGGAAGAAAACCAGAAGCATGTTGACAGAAGAAGAGAAAAGCAAAGGAAAAGCAGAAGAAACAGGGGACCGACCGGAGGAATACAGGACATTGTGCAGGATTTCAGGTTTTTAGACTTTACCCTGTTAACATTTTTTTTTCAAACTATTACCGTTTAGGGGTTTTGGGTGGGGGTGATGTTACCGTGGTATGTAAGTTTCATTTTCAGGGTGGCACTTTTTGCCTCCTTTTAATCTGCATCAACCTAATCAGATATTATCTAAGTGCTGTTAACCAGGTCAGTCAGTAAAACCCTCAATATGAGATTGCAGCAAACTGTGAACAGTTAAAGGGGAGGGTGGAAATATTATCTGAACTGGGGGAAATGACAGTTCTGTTGCACCTATAGACAGTAAGAGATCACCCCTCAGCAATGTTTATATTGATTTAGAACACAGGTTATCCGGGGATACTAAGTTCAGATTAGTAGGTAGTATTTAGAGGGAGACGTGATTTGTGCTTAGGGATGGGTCAGTAGAAGGGATGAGGACCCAGGGGGGTTGTATGGATGTGTCTCTCCCCCGCACAGTGTGAACTGGGACAGGACAGATGATCAGAGAGATATCAGCTCGCTGTGTAAACTAAGGCTGGCACTCGAGCGATGGGTGATTCATTAGGTGGAAATGATGGGCTTGTCAGATTGTGCTGCTTAGCTTTCTTGCTTTCAGTGACTTTTCCCTCCATGGGAATCCTCGGCACCTGGTCCCATTAACTCTACTGGGACATATTCATAAACACCAGAAATCAGGATAGATGTTGTAAATATAGGACCATTGTCCTCTGTTATTTACACTTTTTATATATGTTCTACATGGCCTGTATATACCCTTTTTATTATATTTCTATTGTCTGTTTATTTAAACCGATTATATAATATTCTGCATTGTTGTAGTGTTATTACACTTTATTATATTCTCCCAGTGTGGTTGATTACACCTATTATCATTCTCATTGTCTGTTATTACACCTTATCTAATGTCTCATTGTCTGTTTATTACACCTTCTTATTAATTCTCATGTTTGTGTTTTAACCCGTTTATTATTATGTCCTCATTGTCGGTTTATACACATTTATAATATACTCATTGTTGTTTATTACACCGTTATAACGTTCTCATTTGTCGTTTATTACACCTGTATAAGATTTTGTTTCCCCCCCCCCTTTTTTTCCCATTGTCTGTTTATTACACATTTATAAAGGTTTCTCATTTGTCGTTATTACACCTTTTATAACTGTTCTTCATTGGTCTGGTTATGTACACCTTTTATTAATATTCTCATTGTCTGGTATTTTACACCCTTGATAATATTCTCATTGGTCTGTTTTTAGGTTTATACAACCTGATTAAGTTCTCATTGTCTGTTATACCCTTTATAAATGCTCATTGGTCCTGTTTATTACACCTTAGAATATTCTCCTTGTCCTGTTATTAAACTTTTATTAACGTTTCATTGTCTGGTTATTACACCTTATAATATTCTCATGGCTGTGTTCTTACACCTTTATAACGTTCTCATTGTCTGTGTTTTATTACACCTTTTATAACGTTCTCATTGCTGTTATACACCGTTATGATAACATTCGCATGTTGTGTAGACACCTTGTTACATTCTATGGTGGTTTATTACACCTTTATAATGTTCTATGTTGTTATTACACCTTTATAATATTTCATTTGTCGTTATTACACCTTTTATAATATCTCATTGTATGTTTAGTACACCTTATAAACGTTATATGTAGGTTTATTACCATTTATGATTCTCATTGTCTGTTTATTTACACACTTTAATATCTCATTGTTGTTTATTACACCTTGATCATATTCTCATTGTCGTTTATTACACCTTTTATAATGTTCTCATGTCTGTGATTACATCTTATAACGTTCTCTTTGTCTTGTTATTCACCACTTTATAATATTTCATTGTCTGTTATTTACACTTTATTATATAATGTTCTCATGTCTGTTTGGTTTTACACCTTTTAATGTTCTCATGGTTGTTATTACTCCCTTTATAATCTCATTGTCTGGTTTATACACCTTATATATTCTCAGTGGTCTGGGTAGTAAAACTTTATAATATTCTTCATTGTCTGTTTATGGACCACTTTTATATAAAGTGTTCTCATGTCTTGTTTTTATTACACCTGATAATATTCTCATTAGTCTGTTTTTATTACACCTTTAGAATTTTTCATTGTCCCTGTTATTACACATTTTATAATTTTCTCATGGTCTGTTTATTACACCTTGAAATGTTCTCAGTGTCTGTTATAAACTTTATAATATTCTCATTTGTCGGTTTATTACACCTTTATAATATTCATTGTCCGAGACCTAATAGACACCTTCACCCCAGATAAAATTTCTCCATTGTCTGTTTTAGTACACCTTTTCTAGAACACATTATATTGCCTGTATATTACCCTTTATAATATAATATTCTCATTGTCTGTTATGACATCTTAGAACGTTCCTCATTGGATTGTTTAACACATTTATTTATAATATTCGCCATTGGCTGTTTTATACACCTTATAATGTTTCATTGTCTGTTTATTACACCTGTATAATGTTTCTAATTTGTCTGTTATTACACCTTTATAGATATCTCATGGTCTTGTTGTTATTTAGTACACCTTTTTATAATAATTCTCATGGTCGTTTATCAACACCTTTATAATAGTCTCATTGTCTGTTTATTACAACTTTACGTCTCATTGTCTGTTTATTTAACCTTATAATTTCTCTATGTCTGTTTATTACACTTTATAATGTTCTCATGGTCTGTTGTTTTATTACACTGTGTATAATAATGTTCTCATGTCTGTTTATTACACCTTATAATGTTATCATGGTCTGTGTATTACACCTTTATAATGTCTATTGTCTGTTTATACACCTTGTATAAATTCTCATTGTCTGTTATTACACCTTTATCGTTCTCATTGTCTGTTTATTACACTTTATAACATTCTTCATTGCCGGTATATTAACCTGTATAATATTATCATTGTCTGTAGTACAACCTTTTTATTAATGTTTCATTGTCGTTTACACCTTTAAATGTTCTCATTGTCGGGTTTACACCTTATAATAGTCCATTGTTCTGGGTTATACACATTATAATAATCTCATGTCTGTTATAAAAATGATTACTCCCGCTGTTAACCAGTACTGTTACTCCCTGCTTTTTGTTGAACCAGTTCGGTATACCGTGCTGTAACCAGTATTGGCACGCCCTTGCTGTAACCAGTACGACTCCCTTGCTGTTGTAACAGTATGCACTCCCTGCGGAAACAGTATGCATTCCCTAGCTGTAAAACGGCACTGCACTCCATGCTTGGAAACCATTACTGCACTCCCTGCTGTAAACCAGATTCTGTAATCACCTGCTTTGTAACCATAATTGTATGTCTCCCTGCGTTGAACCAGTTATGTACTCCCTGTGCTGTAACCCAACTATTTGTACTCACCTGCGTACCAGTACTGTACTCCCTGCCGTACCCCTTGTAACCAGTATTGTACTCCCTGCTGTGTTAACAGTACTGGTACTCCCTGCTGTATACAAGTATTGTAACTCCTGCTGTGTGGTTGTAACAGTTACTGTACTCCAGTGTTACCAGTACTTACTCCCTGCTGTTACCAGTATGACTCCATGCTGTTAACAGTACTGTACTCCCTGCTGTACCAGTAAGTACCTTGTACTCCTGCTGAACCAGTCTGTATACTCCAGGGGGTAAACAGTACTGTACTCCCTGCGGTTTTGTAAACCAGTACTGTAACTCCCCTGCGTAACCAGTACTGTACTCCTCCCTGTGTAACCAGGCAATGTACTCCCTTGTAACCAGCAATGTGTACTCCCCGCTTGTTAACCGCTCTTTTACTCCCTGCGGTAACCAGTTACTGACTCCCTGCAGTAACCCCAGTACTTACTCCATGCTTGTAACAGTACTGTAAATTCCCTGCTGTAACCATTTCGTACTCACCCTAGCTGTAACCAGTACTGTACTCCCTGGCTGTTGTTGTACCAGACGGTACTCCTGCAGTAACAGTACTGTACTCCCTGCTGTACAGAGAGTACTGTAATTCCTGCGGTAACCAGTTACTATTCCCTGCTGTTTTGCCCCAGTTAGTACTGTACTCCCTGCGTTTAAAGAGTACTGTACTCCCTGTTGGAACCAGGACTGTATCCTGCGTAACCAGTACTGTATTCCTGATTGTAGTGTAACCTAGTACGTGTACTCCCCTGCTGTATAACCAGACATGCATTCCAGGCTGTAAACAGTACGTGTACTCCACTGTCATCCAGTTACTTTCCGGCTGTACCAGTGATGTATTCCCCTGCGTTAACCTGTAATTGTTACTCCCTGCTGTAAAGGAGTTACTGTGCTCTCCGCTGGATGAACAGTTATTCGTCTGCTGTAACCCAGTACTGTATGTACTCCCTGCTGTAAAGGTTACCTGTTATGTATCCCTGCGGTAAAGAGTTACTGTACTCCCTGTTTGGTAACCAGTACTGTTACTCACTGCTGGCCCCCCCACCCAGACTGTACTTCTGCTGTAAAAGAGTACTGTAATCCCACGGTAACCAGTACTGTAACTACCCTGCTGTTGTAATGTAACCAGTACGTACTTCCACTCTGTAAAAGAGAGTACTGTATTCCCTGCTGTAACCAGTACTGTACTCCCTGCTGTTCCCAGTACTGTACTTCCTGCTGTAAAGAGTACTGTACTCCCTAATGTAACCAGTACTGTACTCCCTGCTGTAAAGAGTACTGTACTCCCTGCTGTAACCAGTACTGTACTCCCTGCTGTCCCCAGTACTGTACTTCCTGCTGTAAAGAGTACTGTACTCCCTAATGTAACCAGTACTGTACTCCCTGCTGTAACCAGTACTGTATTTCCTACTGTAAAGAGTACTGTATTCCCTGCTGTAACCAGCTCTGTACTCCCTGCTGTTCCCAGTACTGTACTTCCTGCTGTAAAGAGTACTGTACTCCCTAATGTAACCAGTACTGTACTCCCTGCTGTAACCAGTACTGTATTACCTGCTGTAACCAGTACTGTACTCCCTGCTGTTGTAACCAGTACTGTACATCAGCTGACTGTTGTCAACCTGTAAGTACCTGTATCCTGCTGTAACCATGTACTGCCTCCGCTGTAACCAGTACTGACATCCCTGCTGTAGCCAGTACGTGATCTCCTGCTGTAAACCAGTACTGTACCCCTGCTGTAACCAGTAGGCATCCCTGCGCAACCAGGAGTACTCCCTGACTGTAAGAGTACTGTACTCTGCGTAACCGACGTACTCCCTGCTGTAACCAGTACGTTCTCTCCTATGCTTGTAACCAGTACTGATTCTGCTGTAACCAGTACTGTATCCCCTGCTGTACCAGTACTGTACTGTAAAGAGTACTGTATTCCCTGCTGTAACCAGCTCTGTACTCCCTGCTGTTCCCAGTACTGTACTTCCTGCTGTAAAGAGTACTGTACTCCCTAATGTAACCAGTACTGTACTCCCTGCTGTAACCAGTACTGTACTCCCTGCTTGTAACCAGTTCTGTACTCCCTGCTGTAACCAGTACTGTACTCCCCTGCTGTAACCAGTACTGTACTCCCTGCTGTAACCAGTACTGCACTCCCTGCTGTAACCAGTACTGCATTCCCTGCTGTATCCAGTACTGCACTCCCTGCTGTAACAGTACTGTATCCCTGCTGTAACCAGTACTGCATTCCCTGCTGAAACCAGTATTGTACTCCCTGATGTAAAGAGTACTGTACTCTGCTGTAAGCCGTACTGTACTCCCTGCTGTAACCAGTACTGTACTTCCTGCTGTAACCAGTACTGTATTACTGCGTTAACCGTACTAATCCTGCTCTGTTAAACCGGGTACTGTACTACTCCCTGCTGTAACCCGGTACTGATTACCTGCGGTAACCGGGACTGTGTTACCTAACTGCTCCGGAACCAGTACTGCATTCCCTGTTGTAACCAGTACTGTACTCCCTGCTGTAACCGGTACTGTATTACCTGCTTTAACCAGTACTGTATTACCTGCTGTAACCAGTACTGTACTCCCTGCTGTAACCAATACTGTACTCCCTGCTGCAACCAGTACTGTACTCCCTATCTAAACCTAGTCATCCTACCTATCTAAAACATAGTCATCCGACCGAGCGGCGGGAAACCGAGGGGGCCAGAGCGAGCGATAACGGGAGGGCCGGCGCAACATGGAGGTGGACGAAGCTAGTTGGCCCACCCTCACACCCCCCCTACTAGTTCGTTAAACTCCCCTACGTTTGTGTCCTCCTATCTAAAATATGATGTCCGCACCCCAGGCGTTTTTTTCTGTGCCGTCCTCCGCTAGCCGGCCCCTACCTATCTAAACCCTAGTTCAGTGTACTACCGAGTCTAAAACCTAGGCATCCACGTAATCCTATCGAAACCTAGCACTCCCACCGATGCTGAAAAACGAGGTCATCCCTGGTCCTACCTATCCTAACCTAGGTGATCTGATGCCGCCTACCTATCCAAACGTCGATGGGATTCGGATCCTATCTAAACCGGGTATGCCGACCGTAGTCGAAAACCTAGGTTATCCTACCTAGCTAAACTAGGCATCTTACCGATTTCTTAAAACCTAGTATATCCTACCTAGTCTCTAGCTAAACACATGTCATCCGACCTATCAAAATAGGATCCTCTACCTATCTAAACCTAGTCAGCCGGAACCGAGCTAAAACCTAGTCATGCCTACCTAGCTAAAACCTAGTATCGCCTACCTACTAAACCTAGTCATTCCGTACCATTCTAAACAGATGTTATCCGAACTATCTCTAAACCTCGTAAGCCACCTATCTAAACACGCGGTATCCCAGCCTATCTAAACTAGAACAAACGGTAAATAATCTAAACCTAGTGATCCCTACCTATCTAAAACCTAGTTAACTTCGTACCTATCTAAACCTAGTAGCGGGCCTATCTAAACCTAGTATCCTACTATCTAAACCTAGGTAATCTTACCTATCGAAACTAGTTGATTCCTCCTACCATCGAAACCTAGGCATCCTACCTATCTAAACCTAGTCATCCTACCTATCTAAACCTAGTTATCCTACCTATCTAAACCTAGTTATCCTACCTATCTAAACCTAGTTTTCCTACCTATCTAAACCTAGTCATCCTACCTATCTAAACCTAGTCATCCTGCCTATCTAAACCTAGTTGTCCTATATATCTAAACATAGCCATCATACCTATCTAAACCTAGTTATCCTACCTATCTAAACCTAGTTTCCCTACCTTTCTAAACGTAGTTGTCCTACCTATCTAGTTGTTCCACCTATCTAAACCTAGTCATCCTACCTATCTAAACCTAGTTGTCCTATATATCTAAACCTAGTTATCCTACCTATCTAAACCTAGTTGTCCTATATATCTAAACATAGCCATCATACATATATAAACCTAGTTGCCCTACCTATCTAAACGTAGTTGTCCTACCTATCTAGTTGTTCCACCTATCTAAACCCCTCTTCGTCTATCATGGTTTGCGGAGCATGCCCAGTCTCTCAGAGCTACCTGGAATAGTCTGTGTATGCTTAGTGGATGCTTGATTTACCAATCAGAGGCACCGTTCACCCTGACACAAACATTTACAAATGATCCTCACGATTCTGCAAAAAGAGGCAAACTTGCAAATAGTCAGGAACTTCTGCACATTTGAAACCTTTACTTCCCCTTTAAATCCACACCATAAATATGTCAGTCCCTCGGTCCATTTAATAACTGTCTAATCTCTGCACTGGGGTCTGGAGGGGATGCTGCCATTATTTTTGCCATAATCCTCACATTCAAGTCTTGTATCTTCCTCCAAGAAGCTGATTGCCCTTCCTTGCCTGATTCTGGGCAATGCGGTCTCTCTTATTACCGCACGAGTATCCAATTAATAGAGAGACACAGGTGGGATCCTCGCTGAGTTTGACAATAGCCTCTCTATTCCCCTCACTGCCTTTATAACTGAATAAACCATGGAGATCAGAGACTTATAAAGGTCGCCAGCCCCTGCGCACTGTGTAGTTAGTTACCCAGCACCCCATGGGGTGGGAATTATTATTGCAATACTGCCTCTTATTTGAATGATTTTTTATTATTTATTGCGGGGGGTCGATGAAGGATGTAGCGTAATGTGCATTCAGTTTCTATATGGCTAGGGAGGACCACCTCTTCCCTTTACCAGTTCATTAAATGCAATGCTGCATGGCTACAGACAATTCGATGCAGTCTGCATCGTGACTGTAATGTACATAGTGAGTGGCTTTTCATTTTACATGTGCTTGGATTTAAAGAGAAACCCGGGCTGATAATGTTGTCCACAAAATCCTATTCAGCGATCCCTCACCCAGAAGGCCCAAGATTACAGTTGGTTTTTATCTTTATTTTCATGTAGTTCCATGTAGTTCAGTCCGATTGGTCCACTGAGCCCACTGTGGTTTACTGACAAGATGACCTGGAACTACCAGTTTAGATTAAAAAAATCCATTGTGGTCGCTTTGTAACGACCCGTCTCTACCAGCTGGGACAGTATATTTATTATAACATAGAAATTCAAACCCACAGCGCCTAATGGAGTCGGGAAGAACCTTCTGGGAATATTCAGGGTTATTCAATAAATAACCCTAATTTGGCCCCAACCAATCAGATGCTTTCAGATGGTAAATAACATCTGATTGGTTGGGGCAAACTTAGCACCATTTTTAACGATAAGAACTTTTATTGAATCTCCCTGATTGTTTTCAATAATAACTTTATTCTCCGTCAGCAAACTCCCGATTGGAATTTTGAATGGGAGATTCAATTGGCATGAAAAACACTTGGAAATAATAATTCAATCTGCAAAACCATCAGGTCTGGAAACGTGACATAGAAACCCTGGAATGTTCTGGATTCCCATCTACCTTCACTACAGACCAGTAACATCCAATGTTCCCTCTTCCGGTCCCTATAAACTGTTCACTCAATTATTGTGGTTTATCTAGAGATAGATTGTGTTCCTGTGTCTATAGCTAGGGATGGGCACAGAGTCAAGGGTCGCTTGGTATCTGCCCCCTTGGATCAATGAACAACGCCAGACTGAGCGGCTATACACACGGAATTGTTGACCCTTCGTATGAGGCCACGCTAATCGCACGTGTGTACCGACCTTTAGGGCAAGGTCACACTGCAACGCAAACGCAATCGCATGCGATTTCATGTGCGATTTTGTTGCGTTTGCACTTGAAATTTCTTCAATTAGTATAGGAAATCGCATGTGATTGCGATAAAAAATGCAGAACGCAAAACGCAATCGCACAGAAAAACGCGCGGTTTTTTTTGCGTTGCCGCGTTTTCAATGATTTTTTAAAAACGCAATCGCAAACGCAAAAAAAACCGCAGCAGTGTGGCCCAGCCCTTACTCTCCCGCTCTATAAGCCCAGAATTCCTCTGGTTTGGACCAGATGGTAAAAGGTCTTTAGAATACGGAGATGAAGGTTTCACATTTGGGGTTAGACGTTGCAGGTAGATGGATTATAGAATCTCCATGGAAGGTTCAATTACATATTCTGATGTGTCTCTCGGTTCCATCTCGAATTAAATGTATTGTCAGATGAATTTCCCAATTGTCTCTTTTTCTGAACATAATAGATCTCTCTGTATCTATCATCGCCCCTTATTCTCACCCCTTATTCTCGCCCCTTTACCCATCGCATCTGCCCCTAAGGAACTCAACGCTACATACCAAATTCACATGCAAACATCACCTCCTTATTAACTGCCTTTCCCCTCCAGAGAGCTTTGCGACTCTCCAGTCTGTGCTAATTACATCTCTTGGCCTGATTTACACGCACAGCATCTGTGTTCAGCTCATTCTCCCAGTCCTATTAGCCAGACTGTCCCTGTAAACTCTGTATAAACACGTTTTACAAATTACATCTTTTTCGCACTTTTAATTCCACTGTAGAGAACAGGACTGGCTGCAAGGGTTTAGGGTTATCTTTAGCCATAGGCTCCTCCAATTAGAAATATGAGCTAGTCCGGATTTTCTAGGTTTTGCAGGAAAGCCCATAGACAATTCCGCCTGTCCATTGTAACGAGCATTAAGATCGCTATATACGGAGAGACATTGTTCAGATCAGATTTGGATTGGAAGAACAGCTCAGAGTTTGGTAGGATTTCTGCTTGAAACCTGCTAAAAGATTGGGACAGAAGATGTTTCTCCGATAAATTGCTCAACATTGTCGAGTGGTCGATCGGGAAAATGGAAAACTGGTTTCGGAATTTGGAGCGATCGAATTGAAATCGAAATCGCTCTAAATGCCGAGCCCGTGGAGAGGGGGCTTAAGGTACAATCTCACGGGATCAATGTGGGATACTCTAGGGTACGCTATAGACTGGATTACAGCAAGTAATTCTTTAATTAAAGGGAAAGTTATTTAATAAAATTCCACATTTCTTGGTAATTCTATATATACTATTCATTGGTCATTTTATCTCATTTAATTCCTTTGAATGTGCCTTCCTGTGCTTGGCAGTGGACTGGCACTTTAAGTCTTGTAACGATCCTTCTTATTCCCAGGATTTTCCCTTCTTGGAATGCTCCTAACATCCATTTCTACATTATTAACTGTTGAGTGGTTCAAACATGCTCAGATTTCTACTGAGCAGGTAATCACCCAGTGGGTGCTCCTGCTTACAGAAAGTCATTAATTCAGAAGCCTTTTTTTATGCGCAGACAAATTGATGGATGGGCAGAGTAAGGTAAATGGAATAAGAAAATGTATCTTTGTTCTTGAACCTCCCTTTAAACACGACACATGGAATTAAAACCAGAAAGGGGGGGGGGGCTGGTTTAGCACAGGGCAGACACTTTTATTGACCAACATTCACTGGCCAGATCTCCTGTGGGCCCCCAGTCTTCCTGCTTTGGCCCTATTTCCCTCTAATTGATTGTGTGTTGACACTGCCAGATAGTTTCCTTCAATCAAGCTCTAGACCCCCCACGGAGTCTGGGTCATAATTCTTCACTGTGGATGTAGCACTTGGCTGATCTATACAGACACTCAGGGTTAATTATGGTCTCTAAGGGGACATGGTGAACATCTTTCTATTAGTGTGGTCTCCTCCTCCCTCTACTGGCCACACAGCTCCCTGATCCAGCCTGGTTTTCCACACCATCCGCGCCTGCTCTCAGCTTCACTTCTCTCTGAACCTTGCTCTCTCTCTTCCCTTTCTAAGCCCCCTCACCTGCCTGGCTGCCTTCCCTTCATCCGTCTCCTTACACCCACTCACCCCTGTACATCTCTGCCTCAGTCTCCTGTCTCAGTCATCTCTGTCTTTTCACATCTTTCCACATTTCCATACCGAGTCTCTGCCCAGCCTGGGTACCACAGTAGTAAGTGATCTGGGACAGAGTGTGATCTCCAACATGGCAGAAGGGGGTCAAGTTTGGGAGCCTTGCAGTGAAGACCAGTGTGTTGGAGAGGGAAGGGCGCCCAATTTACAAAGGGTCTTTGAGGAACTGGACATAAGAACTGGGAGGAGATGCACAGATCCAGGAATCAGTACCAGGGTAGCAGAGCATCTCATCCCTCTGTACATGAAGAAGCAGCTGTCCTATCGGTGAGTACCAGCACCCCCTGTTCTTACCTTTCCATCACTGGTCCCTTCTATTCCATTCTGTATCCAGTAGCAATGTACGACAGAGACCGTCACATTGGCTGTCATTATAATCCTTTAAAATGCTCCTGTTGACCGGTGGGAGTTGTAGTTTAACAACAGCTGGAGGGATGCAGGTTGTAACCATTTTACCCATCTATTGGTACATAATAGAGCTGTGTGTGTTGTTCAACGTTTGCCTTTCCCTCCTGACACAGCGAAGTGTATTCACACAGTAACGTGGGGCTATGACCCATAATAAATAATTCACTAGTGGAATTTGTGCTGGCTTCTCTGTGTATCTGTTTGGGCTCTAACCTAATGTGCAATGTCTGTTGGCTCTAATAGAAATATTTATTATTCATCATTTACCATGTAGGAACATTACCAAGACCAGGTCCAGCCTGAGTGGTTAATTCATCTCGATTTCACTGCTGCTAATGTCATTCAAATCGATTTCTCACTCCAGAACTAGGGATGGCCGGTTCACGGATCCGAACCCGGATCCGCCGCGGATTTATCCCGTTCGCAAGCGGCGGATTTTTCCGGATTTTCCGCCTTCCGAACTTCCGATTCGCGGATTTTTCGTATTTTCGAAAATTTTCAAAATTACGAGTTTCACGTAATTTCGAAAATTTTCGAAAATAGGATTTCTCTTATTCCCATAACTACATATTTTCAAAAATACAAGTTCTCGTATTTGCGAAAACCCGTAATTTCGAAAATTTTCGAAAATACGAAAAATCTCGTAATTTCGAGGGTATTTTTCATTTTAATGGGTCCGCTCGCGGATTTTCCAATTTTCGAATTTTCCCGAAAATTTTTTTTTTCGCAAAGTTCGGACATCTCTATCCAGAACCGACACATTGTCAAGTGGGTTCAAGAGAAACTGCAACAAGACCACAATGTGACCAGTAGGAGTGTTTAAAGGGGTTACATTGGGGTGGGGCTACTTGGGGCATTAAGAAAATTTTAATTGATTTATTTTTCGACCAATAACGGTCAAATAACGATTCTTAGCAGATATGAATGATTGTTCATTTTAACAACCAGGAATTGGTTGGGAGGTTTCGAAAACCTCAGATATTTGTACAAATGTGGAGAATTTCAGACCTGACCAGTTAATATCAATTCCTATTGTGAAATCAATTGATAGAAGCAATAAATGGGCTGATTGGCCAATGTATTACATTAACAAGAAGCTTCCACCTGTGACCCATGGGGCATTGCCCTTAATTAGACTTCTCGAAAATCCCAACAGTCAATGGCAATGTCCCATTCAGGGAAATGGACTAAATATTCACCAAAAAACATTAATGGGCATGTCCAACCCTGACAAACGCTCTACCTCACAACCCCCCAAAACCCTACTTACCTTCGCAATACTTACCTTGCTCTCTGGCATTCCTGTATGAACACCAGCAGAAACAACAGGAAAGATAACCCAGAAAGTAGGAATCCAGCTCTGGATAGTCAGAGACACCCAGACAAGGACATTGGTGGATAACTAACCATACAGCCTCTTTTACATCCCCTGGTGCTGGCTGAGGCACAATTCTCACCTTGTTTCATTAGAGTGCCACTCCTGATTGCAGGTAAGTCTTAAAAGTGTTTGACCTGCATAAATACAGTAAACAGGAATGGATCTACATCTCAGAAGGCTATAGGCACAAAGAGCCTGGTGACCTTAACCCCATCCCTCAACTACAAGCCACTCCCTTTAAACCACACCCAATGACTTGAGGGGCTAAAAATGTTGAACTGCAAAAACCTCTTTTTCCAATATTAACAATAAATCAAATTTATGATTTCACTTTTCTATCTTTATGACATAAATAAAAGCTCATTGCTGATTGGCTGTTTTGGGGTTACTAGACGACGCAAACATTTTCCTATGTTATTACATAATCCTTTCAGTTCATCTCAAGTGCAACACAAGGAATCATGGGAACATGATCCGCAATCACAACCAAACCTTTATTCTGCGTAGACGCTCTCGAAATCCCTTTCATCTTCGTCTGGGAAAGCGAACGAACGATTCTGAAAGAATAAAATAAAATGGTAATGGAAAGAAAATTCCCACATGGACTAATCCCAATTAAAATAATAACAAGACAAATTCCTTTTCAATTAACAGAGAAATGAACGTTTGATTGACAGGGAATTCGTGGTGATTGACAGATGTAAGGATGTTTGTTTTACATCCGAAAATTCTACAAATGTCATTTTAATAAAACGTCTGAATTAAAGGGGAACTTGTTGCTGTAAGATCGTTCACATTTATTCTCCTTTTTGGAAAGTTTTAAATAATTGTTAGAACCGGTAATAACAAGCCTACATTACCCCATTAGATGCAACTGTGCTGAGGTCTATTTTCATAGCAATGCGAATCTCATACACCCAAATGACGCAAAATTACCCACAGTAACACATGTTACATAGTTACATAGTAATTGAGGTTCAATAAAGACATACACCCATCTAGTCCCACCTTTATACCCTACCCATAATGTCTGTATAACAGTTACATAGTAACATAGTATTGGAGGTTGTATAAAGACATACATCCATCTAGTCCAACCTTTATACCCTACCCATAATGTCTGTATAACAGTTACATAGTAACATAGTATTGGAGGTTCTATAAAGACAACACCTACCTACTGCAGCACCCACACCTGACTACTGCAGACAATACTACAGCACCCACGACCAACCTACTGCAGCACACATACTACAGCACCCACGCCACCCTACTGCAAGCACACATACTACAGCAACCTCACGCCAACCTACTGCAGCCACACACTACAGCACCCACGCCACACGCACACTCACTACAACCAACCCCGACCTATGGCACACATACTAACTAGTCACACACAAGCCTACCTACTGCAGCACACATACTACAGCACACACGCCTACCAACTGCAGCACACATACTACAGCACACACGCCTACCTACTGCAGCACACATACTACAGCACACACGACCCTACCACGCAGCCTACACATCAACAAGCACCTGCAGCACACACTACGCACTCCACGCAACCTACTGGCAACGCACCATACTCACCATAGCACGAACCACGCCAAACCTACTGCAGCACACATACTACAGCACCCACACCAACCTACTGCAGCACACATACTACACACACACGCCTACCTACTCTACCAGCAACACTACTACTACAGCACACACCTCCAATCCACACACATTACTAAACAGCACCACACACCACCTACTGCAGCACCCACACCTAACCACTGCAGCACCCACGCCTACCTGTTACGCAGCACGCACTACAGCACCAACAACCTGACCTACTGCACACACATACTACAAAGCACCCCCCCCACCACAACGCCCCCCATACACCACTCTGCACACACGCTCACCTCTCTGCAGCAACACACCAACCGACCTACTGCCAGCACCCACACCGACAAAACCGTGGACTAGACCCACGATAACCACACCGAGACCGACACCTCCGACTTTACTACTATTCTCCAGCACCCACCGTCGCTAGCAGCCATCATGACTTGCACACCCACACCACACGCCTAATGCAGAACACACACCACCACGCAGCTATGCAGCCCCAACAACACCGACCTACTGCCACTCACACCACACCGACTACTGCGCCCCACACGACCATGCATCCACCGACTCGCAGCACCCCACCGACCTAACGCGCAGCATCACACACCCCTACTGCAGCACCATCTAAGCACGCTACCTACTTGCAGCACACATACTAACAGACCACCCTCACCTACTGCAGACACACGCCACTACTACTAACACAACAGCATGAACACATACTACGCCCCACCACCTACCTACGCAGCCCAAACAACTCACACACCTACACGACGCCTCTACTGCAGCACCCACACCACCTACTGCAGCACCCACAACGAAAACAGACCAAGAGACACAGACACCCACACCGACCTACGCCCCACCTAACAGCACACACCTACTACTAATGCAGCACACACACGCACCCCTACCTAGTGCAGCACACAGACCAGCAACGACAGCTACCTTACCTGCCGACCACAACATACTACAGCAACAGCCTACCAACTGCAGCCTACATATACAGCGACCCACAAACGACCTACTGCAGCCCCACACCCCTCCTCAATCTGGCAGCCACCACACGCCTACCTACGCAGCACGCATACTAACCCTCCGCACACACACCGTACCTACTGAAGCCACACCTACAAGCACACGACTCCTACCAACGCAGGCACACTACACTACAGCACCCACACCTACCTCTCAGCCTCAGCACCTCCCTCCGACCTAGCCAGTCACCCACACTGACCTACTGCAGCATCCATCACCGACCTACTGCAGCCCCACAACCGACCATACTGGTCAGCACCCACACCGACCTACTGCAGCACCCACACCTACCTACTGCAGCAACCCACACCGACCAACTCGCAGCACCCACACCGACCAACTGAAGCACAGAGCAACCCACATCCGAACCAACTGCAGCACCCACAACGACCACTTGGCCACGCACCCGACCAATGCAGCATCCCACAAACTCAGCCCCTCCACACAGACAAATGCAGCACCCACACGACCAACTGCAGCACCCACACCGGCCTCGGCAGCACCCAACACGGCCTACTGCAGCACCCACACCGGCCTATGCAGGCACCCACCCCCCAACCGACCTACTGCAGCACCCACAACAGAGCCTACTGCAGCCCCACCGACCAACTGGCCATGCCCGGATAGCCAGGATCCATTAAACAAGCCGGAAATTCCAATTGTTGATCCATCGTTAGCCAGATCTTTACTGCAATGTTTACTGCCTCCTCCAAAGCTGTCCAGGCTGTTATGAGCTTGCACATGCTCCAGGGAGGTGAGTCAGCCGCAGGAGTCTTCATTGGAGTGAAATCAACTCTATATGAGTTGCTGCCCGAAGAAGACAGAGATGTCGGGAGGAGGTGCAGGTGATGATTTTGGTCTGTGAAATGTCTTGGAATTAGAGTTGGAGGGTGTGGGGAAGGTAAGTATAATTGAGCTGGGGGGTGGAAATGCCCTCTAGTTTGTTCATCTCAATGCACTGGGTTCAAAGGAACTACAATGTTTTTCCTTGGGAGGAAATTGATTGCTAGAAGTTTTACATGCCTGAAAGCCATGAGCATCATCGGCAAACAAGGTTCAGATTTCAACCATCAATTTGGAAAATGATCATACGGCTTTAGTTACTATAGTAACCTGAGTACCAGTAGCACCGAAATGCCTAGAAGAGCCATCACCAAACATTGTCAACGGCATTGTCTGCAGGATGGAGTAAAGGGAAACTCCTGTACTTTGGTTAAGAGTTTACCCTGGAACATGAAATGGGTATCGAGAGTTCTACCCTGGAACATGAAACTGGGTATCAGAGAGTCTTACCCTGGAACATTAACCTGGGCACCACAGAGAGTCTTACCCCTGGAACATTAAACTGGGCACCAGAGAGTCTTACCCTGGAACATTAAACTGGGCACAGAGAGAGTCTTACCCTGGAACATTAAACTGGGCACCAGAGAGTTACCCTGGAAACATTAAAATGGGCACCAGGAGTCTTACCCTGGAACATTAACTGGGCACCAGAGAGTCTTACCCTGGACATATGGGCACCGGAGTTACCCTGGAACATTTAAACTGGGCACCAGTAAGTCTTACCCTGGAACACTTAAAACTGGGCACCAGAGAGTTTACACCTGGAACCCCCCCATTAAACTGGGCACCAGTGATGTGCTTACCCATGGAACAATTTAAACCAGGGCGCACCAGAGAGTCTTACCCGGGAACATGCTAATTAGTATCTAACCCACCACGTAGAACAGCTATCCAAGAGTGGAACCCACCAGTAACAGCTATCCAATGAATGGAATCCACCCACCACGTAACAGCTATCCAATGATTGGAACCCACCACGTAACAGCATCCAATGAGTTGGAACCCACCACGTACAGCTATCCAATGTGGAACCCACCACGTAACAGCTGATCCAAATGAGTGGAACCCACCACGTAACAGTATCCAATGAGTGGAACCCACACGGTAACAGCTATCGCAATGAGTGGAACCCACCAGTAACAGCTATCCAATGGAGTGGGGAACCCACCAGAACAGCTATCCAATGAGTGGAACCCACCAAGAACAGTATCCAATGAGTGGAACCCACACGAACAGATATCCCATGAGTGGAAAACCACCACGAACAGCTATCCAATGAGTGGAACCCAACCCCGCTAATCAGCGATCCAATATGAGTGGAACCCACCACGGAACAGCTATCCAATGAGTGGAACCACCACCGGAAACAGCTATCCATGAGTGGAAAACCCACCACGGACAGCCTATCCAATGAGTGGAACCCACCACGTAACAGCTATCCAATGAGTGGAACCCACCACGTAACAGCTATCCAATGAGTGGAACCCACCACGTAACAGCTATCCAATGAGTGGGACACCCACCACGGAAACAGCTTATCCAATGAGTGGAACCCACCACGGAACAGCTATCCAATGAGTGGAACCCACCACGGAACAGCTATCCAATGAGTGGAACCCACCACGGAACAGCTATCCAATGAGTGGAACCCACCACGGAACAGCTATCCAATGAGTGGAAAGCCCAGCCGACGGAACAGCTATCCAATGAGTGGAAACCCCACCACGGAACAGCTATCCAAGCAGTGGAACACCACACGGAAACAGCTATCCAATGAGTGGACCACCACGGAACAGCTATCCAATGAGTGGAACCACCAGGAACAGTATCCAAGAGTGAAGCCACGGAACAGCTATCCAAAGTGGAAGCCACCACGGAACAGCATCCAATGAGTGGAAGCACCACGGAACAGCTATCCAATGAGTGGAAGCCACCACGGAAAAACAGCTATCCAATGAGTGGAAGAGCCACCACGGAAACAGCTATCAATAGGGAAGCCACCCAACAGCATCCAATGAGTGGAACCAACATGATGGAGTTGATCGGACTTGCTGCCATTGACTCTCTATGATTCCTTCATGGTATTTGCAATCATATAACTAAACGAGGCTTCTAATACTGGCATTCCCCATGAGAAACATATTTACCTGCCCAATCTATCAGACCCCTCCAGGTCCTAAAGTCCCTGTAAATATAAATTCCCTTCCCCAGGACAATCTGTTTGTTATAAACCCCATCAGTCCTTTCTAATGCTGCTTCTGTCTTTGCCTTATTATTGGGAACAGATGTGCTCCACCCGTTGATCTTAAATGCCTGAGCCACACGCACGGAGATTTATTTAGCGCTTGAAAACATATTTATAGCTGGATTCCTATCGGAGCGGATGGAGACGTGATTGGCAGAGCACGGAGGAAACGGGTGAATGAATGAGTTTTAAGAATGTGGCCGAGGACTGCAAGACTGAGAAATGCCAGGAACAATTAAAATGTCATTCAAAGATGATTATTATATTATTTAATGATCGTCATCATCGAGTTATTACTATTATTATATTATTATTATTATTATTTAGTATCGTCGTTATTATTATTTTATGATCGTCATCATGTGTTATTATATTATGGTCATTATATTTATTATGATTATTATTATATGCAGTCATCGATGGCTATTATTATTATTATTTATTTGATTATTATGTATTATTATATTCATCTCGTAAATATTTATATTATTTTTATTAATTATTATCGTCATCGTCGTTATTATTATTTATTATTATTATTATATATTATTTTATATATATATATCGTCTCATCGTCGTTATATTATTATTATTATTCTTATTATTATTATTATATTCAGTATTATATTATTCATCGTCGATTAATTATTTATTATATTATTATTATTTTTATTATTATTATTATTTATTATTCGTCTAATCGCCATATGATTTATTATTAGTCATCGTCTTATGTAATTATTATTATTATCGTCAGCTTATTATTATTATTATTATCGTAATGTTATTATTATTTATTACTATCGTTATATTATTATGTATATAGTCATTCATCGTAGTTATTATTATTATTATCGTCATCGTCGTCTTATTACTCATCATGCTTAATAATAATATTATAATATAAAACATATATACATTAATCATAATTAATATGTATAATAATTCCGTCGTCGTCGTTATTATTATATTATGATGTCTATGTCTATTATTATATTATTATCGTATCATGTCGTTATTATTATTATTATTATATCGTCATCATATTACTATTATTATTTGTCAGTCATCTTCATGTTATATTATTATCTACCGTATATTATATATCATTAATAACAGGAAACAGGGTTTAATCAGTACTGGTTTTGGGTGCCAAGCTATAGACAGAGATGCCTCATTATTACATTAAAGAGTGTATGGCTAAACCTAATAAAGTGTTAGGTCACAGCCCCATGCAGCAGTGGGGAGAGAAGAGAGACATCTTTGTGTATATGTCACAGAGGTAATGTTTATTCTCACTTAGTTACCCAAGCAAATATCCTATAAAAAAAATAGTATAAGGCATCTAGGTTCAAAGATGGCAAAAATGGAAAGGTTTGAAATCAATTGGGGGTTGGTATAGATTAGATTGTAGAATCGTAAATCGGGGCCACATCCTTGAACAATTTCTGTAATTTAGTTCAATAGGATATAAAAAATGCGTTATAAGGCATTCGGGTTAGAAGAAGTAACAGAGACTAAATTAATGGATGGCGGGGCTTGATTGTTTAGCAGATTCAACTTAGCGACAGCAAGGATTAGATACTATAGTATTGAGATTTGAAGTAAAGCACATACGTCCAACAGTCCCACCTACAGCAGCACTACCCACATTTCCTGCCTTAATATAAATATATATCAATGGCCGTTAAATAAACTCTCTGGTGCACGTGTTCAACAAAGGTCATACAGAGTGAACATCCTTTTAGATTAGAGGAAAAACTGAGAGATGTAAGACTGACCGAATGTGTATGTGTTCTGTTACCCTTCTTTCTGCTTACCAGTTTTTCTGTTTAGACTGTCCATTACTGTGTGGCAATTGACATCACAGCCAATGACTGATGGCTATTCCCCATATCTGCGACCTGAACGACATGTGTGAACTTGTAAAGAGCTGGAGGAGGGATGGCGGAAACCTTCTGAGAGGAAAGATGGACAGTTTCGCTGCAGGTTAGTCGATACATCTTGTCTAACTATTGGGTTGGGGTTTTTACGATAGCACATTTCTTCTTTGAGGGGATTGCAAAATCCCGTTTAATTAATAAATAAAATATTTGACAAAAGTGACCGATCCGCCTTTCACCATTGAGAATTTATCAGGTGAGATTCTCAGCTAAACATCTCCTATGAAAGGGGTTAACCTAAAGATGTTTTTAATAAATGTTGGATCCACAGGGACTTTAAAGGAGGAACTAGTAATTCACATTCCTTAGGAATTACCCCAACAATCAGTTTTCGCTTAGTCTTGATAACTGGTAAAAAACATATGGGGGTGAGTTTTCTTCCTACAGACCCCGATAAACATAAAATTCACAAAACATAATCTCATGGAAAATCAGTAAAAAAAGAATAGTGCTCCTCAGCGGTATTCTGACAGTCTCACGCTTCCCTTAACCTGTATTGCCTGTACACAAATGGGACCACACATCGACTTGTCTCAGAGGGTAAGCAAATCATCAGAAAGGGGTAGATAGCGACTAAAACGGTACACTGAGTGCTAGATGTTTGACAATGTACATACAGATCCAGGTCATGTATATCTGTAATGTCATCCATCCAGGTCTGGATATCTGTAATATTATTCAATCCAGGTCACCGGTTATATCGTAATATTCATCCAACAGGATACGGTATACTGTAATATTCATCCATTCCAGGTCATGGTATATCTGTAATATGCATCCATCCAGGTCATGGATAGCTGTAAGTATTCATCATCCACACGGTTATATATCTGTAATATTCATCCATCCAGGTCACGGTATATCTGTAAATATTCACCATCCAGGTCACGGTATATCTGTAAATATCATCCTCCAGGTCACGGCTATATCGGTTGTATATTCATCCACAGGTCAGGTATATCTGTAATATTCATCCAAGGTCACGGTATATCTGTAATATTCATCAATCCAGGTCACAGAGTGAACCCAGGTATGATCTGTAATATTCATCTCACCCAGGTCCGCGGTATATTCTGTAATATTCATTCATCCAGGTCACGGTATATCTGTAATATTATCCATCCAGGTATACGGATATATTAATATTCATCCGATCAGGTTCACGGGATATCGGTAATATTCATCCACCCAGGTCAGGATTTCTGTAATATTCACCCATCAGGTCACGGTATATCTGTGAATATTATCCATCCAGGTCACATGGTGTATTATCTGTAATATTCATCCATCCAAGGTCACAGGTATATCGTAATTTATCATCCAGGTCAGCGGGGGTATATCTGTAATATTCATCCATCAGGTCACGGTGATATCTGGAATATCATCCATCCAGGTCACGGTATCTGTAATATCATCCATCAATATTGTATATCTGTCAAAGTTCATCCATCCAGGTCACGGTTATAGTGTAATATTTATCATCCTGGTCACGGTGGTAATTCTGTAATATCATCCATCCAGGTCACGGTATATCTGTAATATTCATCCATCGTAACGGTATACGGAATTATAACATCCAGGTCACGGTATATCTGTAATATTCATCATCCAGGTCACGGTATATCTGTCATATTCATCCATCCAGGTCAGGTATATCTGTAATAGCATCCATACAGGGGCACGTATATCTGTAATATTCATCCATCCAGGTCCGGTATATCGAGAATAACATCCAGGTGGTTCGTTCACGGTCACGGTATATCTGAATATTCACATCCAGGTACGGTATATCTGAATATTAGATCCATCCAGGTCCACGGTATATCTGTAATATTCATCCATCCAGGTCACGGTATATCTGTAATATTCATCATCAGGTCACGGTATATCTGTAATATTCATTCATCCAGGTCACGGTTTATCTGTAATATCATCCATCCAGGTCACGTATATCTGTAAAATCATCCATCCAGGTCACGGTTATATCGTCATATTTATATCCATCCAGGTCACGTTAATCTGTAAATCATTCAATCCAGGTCACGGGATATCCTGTTAATATTCCTCATATCAGGTCACGGGTATATCTGAATATTCATCCATCCAGGTCACGGTAATCTGTAATATTCTCATCCAGGCCAGGTATATCTGTAATTTATCCATCCAGGTCACTGTATATCTGTAATATTCATCCATCCAGGTCACGGTATATCTGGTAATATTCATCCATCCAGGTCACGGTATATCTGTAATATTCATCCAGTCCAGGGTCCCCCAACGTATATCTGTTGTATTCATTCATCCACGTCACGGTATATCTGATAAATTTATCCATCCAGGTCACGGTCTATATGTAATATTCATCCATCCACGGTCATGGTATTCTGTAATATTCATCCATCCAGGTCACGGTAATCTGTCTGTATATTCAGATGACATCTGGACTTGAAGTTAGTTCTTCTTGAGACGTTTCGCTGGTTCATTCCGACTGGCTTCTCAAGTCGAATGACTTGGACAGTATCTGTTGCCAAACATACACTGGCAAGCCCTCAATTAGCATATGACAGCCAGGTGTTAGGGGATCTTTTAATGCAAGTGTTGAACTGCATGTGACAATGGTCCTGCTTCTTCCCAGGATGACACTTTTTTGGAATAATTCGTAGATACTAACCCACAGTTTGGACAGCAATATATGCTTAGCTCCAAACATGTAATGTTCCACAGGGATCGTCTGGGGGGGCACTAAGGGGGAGAGGAGAGTTTGTGCTGGGATGGTGGGGGGTGATGTTATGCATCAGGGGGGCAGTTCTTTGTGAAAAGATATCAGTCAGGTAAATAGGTTGAATACAGAATGCACGAGAACACTTCCAGGGGGCAGGCTGATAGGGACAGACCATACTGGATCTGTTAGGGTAATTTGTAAACATTGCTTTACTAACAAAAGTCATGTCTTGGAAAGAGAAAATCATTTTCTGTTGCATGAGAATTGTACTGGAAACTTTAAGGGCCTCATAGCCACATGTACTGTGGCGTTTAGGTGAAATTCTTCGATTAGAAATCCCATTGATTGACTCTAACAGATGTTATGTGGGCGGGTTTCAGATACAACTGTTGGAGGAGAGAGCACCGTGACTTCTCAAGGGAAACTATCATGGTATAATTTACTTTAAAAAAGTTAAAATGAAAAAGGTACTGGCAGACAGTGGGTATAAATATTTAACAAAAAAACAAAATACAAGAGAAAAAACAGAAATAAAAAAAAAGGAAACAGGACGGGGCAATTCCTACCTCCCAATATTATTTCTGTGAGGAGCACAGCCCAAAGAAAAATGAATCTGCCAGTCTTCCTCTGGCTTCAGCACTATATTTAATACAGGAATAGTCCAGGACTAACCTGGCAAATGAAACTGTACAATTGCTGTAGACTCCTCAACAAAACAATATTGGGGGTAGGAATAATCAATCCGACTCCCTGCCCCAGGTACTTTCCATTTTAAATAGTACATTGTTAGAGTATAGTTATCCTTAAGGTAATTTTGGGTGTCCATGTTTGAAACATTTTACAATTTAAGGGGTTTATTAAAGGCCAGGTTTCCTGAATGGTAGATGCTAGATCAGCCCTCCAGTTTACCAGTTACTGTTAGACCAGCCCTCAGTTTACCAGCTAGTGTTCACTGTGCTGGTGAATTATAGGACTGACCTAACTGTGACTGGTGAACTGGAAGGGCTGATCTAGCAGTGGCTGGTGAATGGAGGGTGACTAGCCAGGCTGGAGGGCTGATTCGAGCAGTGGCTGGAGGGCTGATCTAGCATGGAGGGACTGATCTAGCAGTGGCTGGAACTGGAGGGGCTGATCTAGCAGTGGCTGGTGAACTGGAGGGCTGACATACATATATGGTGTAAGTAGGATTAATGGTCTCGTCCTGCGTCATTCTAGAGTGATTTTCTCTTTGGAGGCTGTAAATGGCATAGGGAAATTGGAAATACGGGGCCCCTCGTGCAGGAAACTGCGCCCCCCTGCATATAATGCTACATGGAGGTATAATACTTTATATGTGCCAGTGTGCCCCCAAACAGAGATGGTATGTATAAGTTTCCAGCCATTGCATGTGTGTACAGAGTTTACCCTTAAGGTGGGTACACGAGGCGATTTGCTGCCACATCTACCAATATTTTCATATTGGTAGAAAAAATGCGGATTTCTGCATCACGGCAGCCATGTCTGTTGCTGGTTTGCCCAAATCGACCGATGTTGGTAAATCAAGGCTGATCGTGCTTCCTATAGACCTCACAATCATTAGCGGCAAAATGACGGCCGTGTTGATTTCGCCGACCAAACAGTGATTGTCCTGGGTGACCGCTGTGGCGAAGGTGGTTGAGGTGAGAACTGCTTTCATTGGCTGACTTTCTTCTCTTCATGCATCTGCTGCAGGAGAAATTCGTTTCTAGACGTGCTATGGTTTTAATGTATAGCTACAATTACATATATATTACATTACTATAGTTCTCCTTTAAACACTTTACGTCACTCGCAGTCAGGGGTGCCCCTACCTGAAGCAAACTGAAACATTTTGCTCAGGGCAACGACCCTGAGGAACAACTTAAAAGAGCAGGTTTAAAAAATCTCCTTCCCAATACCCATTCAGCCATCAAGCACCAATCAGTGTTGCAGTTTCACCAGTCAGTGTATAGCCCACATACCTACCTTCCACAAGCCACGCCTATGTTCATGATGAAAGCCACGCACTTCACGAGCCGGCCACCATCTGCGATAGGCGGCATTTAAATGGTTGTTTCAGGGTGTCAAAAACCTAGAACCCCCCTGCTCACAGTCCCGTATTAACCAAAAACAATTGATCATTTCTCTGTAATCTTTGTTGTTAATTCTGTGTCCCATTGGATCTCTTTCTCCGTTGCATTAAGTAAAACATTAGGCCCAGAGGAAAAAAAAGGGTTTCTTCCATCCAGAACTAGACACAGGGATAGAATCCCAGACGGTTAGCATCATGTTAAGTAGAAATACCTTTTATTCTCCTTTAAAAACAAATATTTATGTGGTATACATGTTTCTGTTAGGCTGCTGCCAGACTACAAAGCGTAAAGCAAAGACATGGGCTAAAGTTCTAAGAGGGGCCCCTCAGGGTTCTGTACTGGGGCCACTTCTGTTTAATCTGTTTATAAATGACTTAGAAGGGGCATTGAGACAAGGTCTCTGTGTTTGCTGATGACACAAATTATGCAGAGCTTGGAAACTTCAATGAGTGCAAGTGCTGCAAGAAGACCTAGATAGATTATCACAAATGGGCAGCAGAATGGCAGATGGGATCAATGTAGTAAATGAAGGTGATGTTCATTGTTCGGATTTAATAATCCTGTGCCACCTACAAATAAATAACTCTGGGCCGATTTACCCAGACTCGTGGGCAATATATGTTGCGCTATGCGGTTCGCTACATGGTTAGCATGGGAAAGTACGGCCCGAAACGTTTACCGGGTTGTGTACAGAGCGGGAGAATAAATGAAAAACACTTCTTACACATACTTGAGGATTCTCTTCTCATTTTTTCTTGGATAATAATTGGGATTCTTTGCGATGGAGTAAGAAGACTAAGGACCTCCATATAACAGTGAGTGGTGGTCTGGATTCATTCGTTTTCATATTAAAATCCCGCAGAGTGGGTACATTTTACCTGGGGCGCTTCTAGGGGTTGCTGCCAGAACCAAACTTTCATTGTCGCCCTTTCTCGACCCCCCGTCATGTTAAAGTGGGTGTGGCTTGTGCAGGGGCGTGACTAAAGTTTACAATTTTGACTTGTGTTGCTACTACCATATTTCTACTTCAGGTGTTTTGTTGCTCAAATCAACTTTTTTATATGCTATGTTGCTATACATGGTAGACACCTTTTCAGCAGGGCTCTAAGTAACCTAACTGGTCTAACCTAGCTAACAAAGTAACTAAAAGCTAGCCTTACCATTATTAAATGTTTTAACAACATCAATCTGTTACTAGGGAAAAATTCTTTTTTTTTTTCTTGACCGGTCAAGGAAAAAAAAAGTTTTTTCCCCACAACAACCCCTCTGTCGCCTTATCTTTCTTTAGTGCATGGGTGCCGCCTGGGACACATGTCTCACTCTGCCTCATGGTAGATGTGGCCCGAATGGCAAGTTAGTAAATAGATTAAAATTGGGCTAGATTACACATATAATGCATCAATACATAATACTGTTAGTTTCTGGGTGATCCAGGGATACTTTCTCATTGCCATTTGGAAAGTCAGGAAAGGAAACCCTTTCCCTCTCCCTGTTTTTGTTTTAGCTGTGTTTATTTTTTGTCTCTTGGATCAACTGTTAGGTAGGGTTAAAAAGGAGAATATAAATGTTGGACTAGATGGACGTATGTCTTTATACAACCTCCAATACTATGAACTATGTAACTGTTATACAGACATTATGGGTAGGGTATAAAGGTGGACTAATGGACGTATGTCTTATACAACCTCAATACTAGGAATAGTAACTGTTATACAGACATTATGGGTAGGGTATAAAGGTGACTAGATGGACGTATGTCTTATACAACCTCCAATACTATGTTACTATGTAAACTGTTAGTACAGACATTATGGGTAGGGTATAAAGGTTGGACTAGAGGAGACGTATGTCTTTATACAACCTCCAATACTATGTTAATATGTAACTGTTATACAGACATTATGGGTAGGGTTAAAGGTTGGACTAGATGGATGTATGTCTTTATACAACCTCCAATTACTATGTTACTATTGTAACTGTATACAGACATTATGGGTAGGGTATATAAAGGGTTGGACTAGATGGAGTATGTGTCTTTATACAACCTCCAATACTATGTTACTATGTAACTGTTTATACAGACATTATGGGTAGGGTAATAAAGGTTGGACTAGATGGACGTATGTCTTTATACAACCTCCAATACTATGTTACTATGTAAACTGGTATACAGACATTATGGGTAGGGTGTATAAAGGTTGGACGATGAGAGTAGTCTTTATACAACCTCCCAATACTATGTTACTATGTAACTGTTATACAGACATTAGGTGGTAGGGTATAAAGGTTTGACTAGATGGACGTATTCTTTATACAACCTCCAATACTGTTACAGTAACTGTTATACAGACATTATGGGTAGGGTATAAAGGTTGACTAGATGGACGTATGTCTTTATACAACCTCCCAATATGTGTTACTAGTAACTGTTATACAGACATATGGGTTAGGGTATAAAGGTTGGACTAGATGGACTGTCTTTATACAACCTCCAATAATGTTACTATGTAACTGTTATACAGACATTATGGTGTAGGGGTAAAGGTTGGACTAGATGACGTATGTCTTTATACAAACCTCCAAATATGTTACTATGTAACTGTTATACAGACATTATGGGTAGGGTATAAAGGTGACTAGATGGACGTATGTCTTATACAAACCTCCAATACTATGTTACTATGTAACTGTTATACAGACATTATGGGTAGGGTATAAAGGTTGGACTAGATGGACGTATGTCTTTATACAACCTCCAATACTATGTTTACTATGTAACATGTTATACAGACATTTGGGTTAGGGTATAAAGGTTGGACTAGATGGACGTATGTCTTTATACAACCTCCAATACTTGGTTACATAGTAACTGTATACAGACATTATGGGTAGGATATAAGGTTGGACTAGATGGAAGTATGTCTTATACAACCTCCAATACTAGGTTACTATGTAAACTGTTATACAGACATTATGGGTAGGGATAAAGGTTGGACTAGATGGACGTAGTCTTTATACAACCTCCAATACTATGTTACTATGTAAACTGTTATACAGACATTATGGGTTAGGTATAAAGGTTGGACTAGATGGACGTAGTCTTATACAACCTCCAATACTATGTTACTATGTAACTGTTATACAGACATATGGTAGGGTAGGGTATAAAGGTTGGACTAGATGGACGTATGTCTTTATACAACCTCCAATACTAGTTTATATGTAACTGTTATACAGACATTATGGGGTAGGGTATAAAGGTTGGACTAGATGGACGTATGTCTTATACAACCTCCAATACTATGTTACTTGTAACTGTTATACAGACATTATGGGTAGGGTATAAAGGTTGGACTAGATGGACGTATGTTTATACAACTCCCAATACTATGTTACTATGTAAACTGTTATACAGACATTATGGGTAGGGTTATAAAGGTTTGGACTAGAGGACGTATTGTCTTTATACAACCTCCAATACTATGTACTATGTAAACGTTACAGACATTATGGTAGGGTATAAAGGTTGGACTAGATGGACGTATGTCTTTATACAACCTCCAATACTATGTTACTTGTAACTGTTATACAGACATTATGGGTAGGGTATAAAGGTTGGGACTAGCTGGATACGTATGTCTTTATACAACCTCCAATACTATGTTACTAGTAACTGTTATACAGACATTATGGGTAGGGTATAAAGGTTGGACTAGAGGACGTAGTCTTTATACAAACTCCAATACTATGTTACTATGTAACTGTTATACAGACATTAAGGGATAGGGTATAAAGGTTGGACTAGTGGACGTTAAAAAGTTTGGTTCTGGCAGCAAAAACCCTAGAAGCGCCCCAGGTAAAATGTACCCACTGCGGGATTTTAATATGAAAACGAATGAATCCAGACCACCACTCACTGTTATATGGAGGTCCTTAGTCTTCTTACTCCATCGCAAAGAAGTCCAATTATTATCCAAGAAAAAATGAGAAGAGAATCCTCAAGTATGTGTAAGAAAGTGTTATTTCATTTATTCTCCGCTCTGTACACAACCCGGTAACGTTTCGGGCAGTACTTTCCCAATGCTAACCAGTAGCGAACCGCATAGCGCAACATATATTTGCCCAGCGAGTCTGGGTAAATCGGCCCCAGAGTTATTTATGGTGTAGGTGGCACAGGGATTATTAAATCCCAAATGCATCACCTTACATTTATCTACATCCTTTGAATCCACACCATAAATATGTCAGTCCCTCGGTCCATTTAATAACTGTTAATCTCTGGCCACGGGGGTCTGGAGGGTGCTGCCTGATTTTGCTATAATCCTCCATTCAAGTCTGGATCTTCCTCCAAGAAAGCTGATTGCCCTTCCTTGCCTGATGCTGGTCAATGACGGTCTCTTTATACCGCACGAGTATCCAATGAATAGAGAGACCACAGGTGGTATCCTCGATGAGTTTGACATAGCCTCTATCCCCTCATGCCTTATTAACTGAATAAACCATGGAGATACAGAGCTTATAAAGGTCGCCAGGCCCCTGGCCACTGTGTAGTTAGTTACCCAGACCCCATGGGGTGGGAATTATTATTGCATTACTGCCTCTTCTTTGAATGATTTTTTATTATTTATTGCGGGTGGGGGGATGAAGGATGTAGGCGTAATTGCATTCAGTTTCGATAGGCTAGGGAGGGACCACCTCTTCCTTACCAGTTCATTAAATGCAATGCTGCATGCTCACCACAATTCGATCAGTATAGCATAGTGACTGTGAATGTAATAGTGAGTGGCTTTTCATTGTACCATGTGCTTGGATTAAAGAGAACCCGGGCTGATATGTTGTCCACAAAAATCCTTATTCAGCGGATCCCTCACACAGAAGGCCCAACAGTACAGTGTTTTTATCTATTTTATTACAAATAAAACCTACGAGCCCAGTCAGTGCAAAATTTTCCTGCAGGCAATGGTCCAGTAGTTCAGTCCGATTGGTCCACTGAGCCCACGGTGGTTTAATGAACAAGATGACCTGCGAAATACCAGTTTAGATTAAAAAAATCCATTGGTGGTGCGTTGTAACGACCCGTCTCTACCAATGGGACCGTATAATTTGTATAAACCCTAGAAATTCAAACACACAGCGCCTAATGGAGTCGGGAAGAACTTATGGATTATTCAGGGTCATCAATAAAAGTTCTGTATCGTTAAAATGGTGCTAATTTTGCCCCAACCAATCAGATTGCTTTCAGATGGTAAATAACATCTTGAGTGGTTGGGGCAAAATTAGCCCCCATTTTAACGATAAGACCTTTTTGAATCTCCCTGATTGGTTTCAAGAATAAACTGTATCTCCGTCAGGCAACTCACGCTTGGAATTTTGAATGGGAGATTCGTATTGGATGAAAAACACTTGGAAAGAATAAATCATCTGCTAAAAACCATCAGTTGGAAAACCTGACATAGAAACCCTGGAAATGTTATGGATTCCCTCTACCTTCACTACGACCAGTAACATCCAATGTTCCCTCTTCCGGTCCCTTATAAACGTTCACTCAATTATTGTGGTTTATCTAGAGATAAGATTGTGTCTGTGTCTATAGCTAGGGTGGGCACAGAGGGTAAAGGGTGTTTCGCTTGGTATCTGCCCCTTGGATCAATGAACAATGCCAGAATGAGCGGCTCTACACACGGAATTGTTGGGCCCTTCGTATGATGCCACGCTAATCGCACGTGTCCTGTACCGAGCCTTAGGCAAGGTCACACTGCCAACGCAAAACCAATCGCAATCGCATGCGATTTCATGGCAATTTGTTGCGTTGCGCTTGAAATTTCTTCAATAAGTATAGGAAATCCCATGCGATTGCCGATAAAAATGCAGAACGCAAAAAGCAAATCACACCGGAAAAAACGCGCACGTTTTTTGCGTTGCCGCGTTTCAATGATTTTTTAAAAACGCAATCGCAAACGCAAAAAAAAAAACGCCCAGCATGTGGCCAGCCCTGACTCGTCCCGCTCTATAAGCCCAGAATTCCTCGGTTTGGACCAGATGGTAAAAGGTCTTTAGACTCCGGAGAAGAGGAAGTTTTCACATTGGGGTTAGACGTTGAGGGTAGATGGATTATTAGAATCTCCAGGGAAGGTTCAATTACATAATTCTGATGTGTCTCTCGGTTCCACTCGATAAGGTCATTGTCAGATGAATTTCCCAATTGTCTCTTTTTCTGCTGAACATAATAGATCTCTCTGTATCTATCATCGCCCCTTATTCTCACCCTATTCTCGCCCCCTTACCCATGCATCTGCCCCCTAAGGAACTCAACGCTACATACCAAATTCACATGCAAACTAACCTCCTTAGGAACTGACGTTCCCCTCCAGAGAGCTTTGCGGACCTTCCAGCGTGCTATTACCATCTCTTGGCTGATTTAACACGCCACAGCATCTGTTGTTCACTCATTCTCCCAGTCATATTAGCCAGACTGTCCATGTAAACCTGTATAAAAACAGTTGTACAAAAGGTTACAGCTTTTTCGCACTGGTTAATTCCATGTAGAGAGAACAAGGATGGCTGCAAGGGGTTAGTTTAGTTATCTTTTAGCCATAGGCTCATCCAATTGAAGAAATATGAGCTAGTCCGGATTTTCTCGGTTTTGCAGGAAAGCCCATAGACAATTCGCCCTTGTCCATTGTAACGAGGCATTAAGATCGCTAGATACGGAAGAGACATTGTTCAGATCAGATTTGGATTGGAAGAACAGCTCAGAGTTTGGTAGATTTCTGCTTGAAACCGCTAAAAGATTGGGGAAATTGCTCAACTTGTCGAGTGGTCGATCGGGAAAGTGTTCGGAAAAAACTGGTTTCGGAATTTGAGCAAGCCATTCAGACTCCGAAATCCCACTCGAAATGCCGAGTCGTGAGAGGGGCTTAAGGTAGTGTTTCAACCAACTCTGATCCAGCACCCAATCACACGGATTCAATGTGGGATACTCTCGGTACACTTAGAGCTGGAATTACAGCAAGTAATTCTGTAATTAAAGGGAAAGTTATTTAATAAAATTCCACATTTCTTGGTAATCTATATATACTATTCATTGTTCATTTTATTCATTTAATTCCTTGGAATGTGCCTTTCATGTGCTTGGCAGTGGACTGGAACTTTAAGTCTTTTGTACCGATCCGTCTTATCCCGCTTGGAATGCTCCCTAAAATCCATTTCTACCACAGTATTGAATGTGAGTGGTTCAAACATGCCAGATTCTACTGAGCAGGTAATAACCCGTGGGTGTCCGCTTACAGAAAAGTCATAATCAGAAGCCTTGTTTTTTTATGCGCAGACAAATTGAGGATGGGCGAGTAAGTTAAGGTAAGGAATAAGAAAAGTATTCGTTGTTCTTGAACAGCCCTTTAACACGACCACATGGAAAATTAAAACCAGAAGGGGGGGGGGCTGGTTTAGCACAGGGCAGAACACTTATGACCAACTTTCACTGGCCAGATTACTGTGGGCCCCCAGTTCTTCCTGCTTTGGCATATGTCCCTCTAAGGGGTGTGTGTTGACTGAAAGTCACATGCCAGATAGTTTCCTTCAATCAAGCTCTAGACCCCCCACAGCGTCTGGGTAATAATTCTTCACGTGGATTGTAGCTCTTGGCTGATCTATACAGGACACCAGGGTTAATTATGGTTCTAAGGGGACATGGGAACTCCTTTTATTAGTGTGGTCGCCTCCTCCTCTACTGGCCACACAGCTCCTGATCAGCCTGGTTTTCCACACCATCCGCGCCTGCTCTCAGCTTCACTTCTCTCTGATGAACTTGCTCTCTCTCTTCCCTTTCTAAAAGCCCCTCACCTGCCTGGCTGCTTCCCTTCATCCGTATCCTTACACCCACTCACCCCTGTACATCTCTGCCTCAGTCTCCTGTCTCAGTCATCTCTTGTCTTTTCACATCTTTCCACATTCCATACGAGTCTCTGCCCAGCCTGGGAACACAGTAGTAAGTGATCTGGACAGAGTGTTGTGTGATCTCCAAACATGGCCGAGGGGGTAAAGTTGGGAGCCTTGCAGTGAAGACCAGTGTGTGGGAGGGAAGGGCGCCAATTACAAAGGGTCTTGAGGACTGGAATAAGAAATCGGGAGGAGAGCACAGATCCAGGAATCAGTACCAGGTAGCAGAGCATCGATCCTCTGTAATGACGAAGCAGTGTCCTATCGGTGGGTACCAGCACCCCCTGTTTATTCTAAACCTTTCAATAAATGGTCCTTCTATCCATTCGATCCAGTAGCAATGTACCCAGAGACCGTACTTGGCGGTTCATTATAATCCTAAAATGCTCCTGTTGACCGGTGGGAGTTGTAGTTTAAAAACAGCTGGTGGCGGATGAGGTTGTTGTAACCATTTACCCATCTATTGGTACATAAAAGAGTGCTGTGGGGTGTGTTCAAACGTTTTGCGGCCCCTCCTGACACAGCGAGGTGTTCACCACAGTAACGGGGGCTATGACCCAATAATAAATTAATTCATAGTGGAATCTGTTGCTGGGTTTTCTCGTGTGTATCTGTTTGGGCTCTCTAACCTATTGTGCATGTCTGTTGGCTTAATAGGAATAATTTATTATTCATCATTACATGTAGGAAACATTACCAAGACCAGGTCCAGCGCTGGTGGGAATTCATCTCGATTTCACTGACATGCTAAATGCTTCATTCATTCAAATCGAGGTGTCTCACCCAGAACTAGGAGGCCGGGTTCACGGATCCGAACCCGGATCCGCCGCCGGATGATCACGTTCGCAAGCGGGGGGGATTTTCCGGATTTTCCGCCTTCCAACTTCCGATTCGCGGGATTTTTTCGTTAGTTTGAAAATTTTCAAAAGTACGAGTTTCACGTAATTTCGAAAATTTTCGAAAATAGGATTTCTCGTATTCCCATTAACTAACATATTTTCGAAAATACAAGTTCTCGTATTTGCGAAAAACCCGTAATAATTTCGAGGTATTTTTCATTTTTAATGGGTCCCGCTCGCGGGATTTTCAATGTCGAATTTTCCCGGAAAAAATTAAAATTTTTTTTCCGCCAAAGTTCGGACCATCTCTATTCCAGACCGGAAACATTGTCAAGTGTGTTCAAGGAAACGCCAACAAGACCAACATGGGACCACAGAGGAGTGTTTAAAGGGGTGACATTGGGGGGGGGCTAATGGGGCATTAAGAAAAGTTTATTGATATTTTTGCGACCAATAACGGTTCTCAAATAACGATTCTTAGCAGATATGATGATTGTTCATTTAACAACCAGGAATTGGTTGGGAGGTGTCTCCAAATTGGTTACCTCAGTACAAATGTGGAGAATTCAGATCTGACCAGTTAATATCAATTCCTAGTGTGCAAATCAATTGATAGAAGCAATGAAGGGCTGATTGGCCAAGGATTACAATTAACAAGGAGCTTCCACTGTGACCCAGGGAATTGCCCTTAATTAGACTTCTCGGAAATCCCAAACAGTCAATGGCATGTCCCAGTCAGGGAATGGACTAAATATTCACCAAAAAAAATGAATGGGCAGTCCAACCCTGACCAAACGCTCTTTACCTTTACAACCCCCCAGAAACCCTACTTACCTTCGCAATACTTACCTTGCCTCGGGCTATTCCGTGATGAACACCAGCAGAAACAACAGGAAAAGAAACCAGAAAGTAGTAGGAATCCAGCTCTGGATAGTCAGAGAAGTGACACCCAGACAAGGACATGGTGGATAACTAACCATACAGCCTATTTTACTCCCCCCTGGTGCTGGCTGAGGCACCATTCTCACCTGTTTACTTAAGTGCACTCCTGATTGCAGGGAAAGTCTTAAAAGTGTGTTGACCTGCATAAATTTACAGTAAACAGGAATGGATCTACATCTCAGAAGGCTATAGGCACAAAGAGCTGGTTGACCTTAAACCCCATCCCTTCAAATAATAGCCAATCCCGTACAAACCCCCACGACCACCCAATGATTGAGGGGCTAAAAATGTTGAACTGCAAAACCTCTTTTTCCCATATTAACAATAAATAAAATTTATGATGTAATCTTTTCTATCTTGATGAAATAAAAAAAGCTCATTGCTGATTGGCTGTTTTGGGGTTACTAGAGATTTGCAAAACGATTTTCCGATGGTATTACATAACCTTTAAGTTCATTCAAGTGGCAACAACAAGGAATCATTGGGAACATGATCCGCAATCACAACAACCAAACCTCGTATTCTGCGTAGACGGCTCTCGAAATCCCTTTCATCTTCGTTCTGGGAAAGCGACTCTCACAGCACACGATTCGGGGAAAAATAAAATAAAATTGGTAATGGAAAAGAAAATTCCACATGGACTATCCCAATTAAATAATAACAAGACAAATCCTTTTCCAGTAACAGAGAAAGAACGTGTTGATTGGACAGGGAATTCGTGGTGATTGACAGATGTAAGGATGTTTGTTTTACATCCGAAAATTTAAAAATGTCATTTAATTAAAACGCTCTGAATTAAAGGGGAACTTGGCGGTAAGATCGTTCACATTTATTCTCCTTTTTGGAAAGTTTAAATAATTGTTAGAACCGGTAAAACAAGGCCCACATACCCCATTAGAGGCACGGTGCTGAGTATATTTCATAGCATGGAATCTCATACACCCAAATACGCAAAATTACCCACAGTAAACAGGTTACACAGTTACATAGTATCTGAGGTTCAATATAAGACATCCCCCATCTAGTCCACCGTTTAACCCACCAAAATGTCTGTATAACAGTTACATTTAGTAACATAGTATTGGAGGTTGATTAAAGACAAAACCGGTCTCCATCTAGTCCAAACTTATTACCATACCCATAATGTTGTAGAACAGTTACATAGTAACATAGTATTGGAGGTTGTTATAAGTATAGTTCCGTTAGTCCAACCTTGATACCCTACCCATAATGTCGGTTAGAACAGTTACATAGTCACATAGTATTGGAGGTTGTTAGAAAGATAACGTCCATCTAGTTCAACCATCCTGTATACCATACCCATAATGTGGATACAACAGTTACATGTAACATAGTATTGGAGGTTGTATAAAGACAAACGCCCATCTAGTCCAACGTTTAGACCCTACCCATAATGTCTGTTTTTAGAAAAGTTACATAGTAATCATAGCTAGTATTGCGCGGTTGTTATTAAAGACATACGGTCCATTCTAGTCCCAACCTTCATACCGACCCATAATGTTGTATAAGGTACAGTCGTAACACAGTAGTGGAGGTTATAAAGAATTACGTCTAATCTAGTCCAACCTTATTACCCTACCATAATGTCTGGATAAAAGTAAATAGAAACACAGTATTGGAGGTTGTATATAAAGACATACGTTACCATCTAGTCCAACCTTTATACCTACCCATAAGGTCTGTATATACCAGTTACATAGACCATAGTAATTGGAGGTTGTATAAAGACATACGTCAATCTAGTCCACCCTTTAACCCTTACCCATAATGTATGTATAACAGTTACATAGTAACAAGTATTGGAGGTGTATTAAAGACATATCCCATCTAGTCCAAACCTTCATACCATAACCGGGATAATGTCTGTATATAAATGTTTACATAGTAAACAGGTTATTGGAGGTTGGTATAAAAGACATACGTTATCTAGGTCCAACCTTTATACCCTTACCCTAATGTCTGTATAACAGTTACATAGTAACACAGTATTGGAGGTGTATAAAGGACATAGTCCATCTAGTCCAACCTTTATACCCTACCCATAATGTCTTATAACAGTTAAATTATAAACATAGTATTGGAGGTTGTATAAGACATACGTCCATCTCGCAACCTTTATACCTACCCCTAATGTATGTTAACAGTTACATAGTACATAGTATGGAGGTGTATAAAAGACATACGTCATCTAGGTATTCGACCTTTATACCCTCCCTACCCATAATGTCTGTATACAGTTACAAGTAACATAGTATTGGAGGTTGTTATAAAGACATACGTCCAATACTGTCCAACCTTTATACCCTACCATAATGCTCTGTATAACGGTTACATAGAAAAGACATACGGTCCATCTAGTCGACCTTTATCCATACCATAATGTCTGCTTTTTATAACAGTTACCACCTGCCCCTCCCCCCCTCCCCCCCCCCCCCCCCCCCCCCCAGAACATATTATTGGTGGTGGTATAAAGACATCGGTCCATCTAGTCAAACCCTTTAAACCCTACCCATAATGTCTGGATAACAGTTACAATAGTAACACAGTATTGGAGGTGGTATAAAAGACATAATTCCATCTAGTCCAACCTTTATACCCTTACCATAATGTCGTATAACAGTACATAGAGTGACATTAAGTATTGGAGGTGGTATAAAGAATAAGCCATCCGTTTAACATTTTATACCTACCCATAATGTCTGTCTAAAATTAATAGTGAACATGTATTTGGAGGTTTGTATAAAGACATTACGTCCATTAGTTTACCTTTATACCCTACCCATAATGTCTGTTCTAACAGTTACATAGTAACATAGTATTGGAGGTGTATTAAAAGACATACGTCCCATCTAGCCAAACCTTTATTACCTTACCCATAAGGTCTGTATAACGGGAATAGTAAATAGTATGGAGGTTGTTAAAAAAACAAAACATCCGTCCTATAGTCCCAACCTTTATAACCCTAACATAATGTTCTTGGTATAACGGTTACATAGTAAACATAGTATGGAGGTTGTATATAAAGACATACCGTCAATCTAGTCAACCTTTATACCCTACCATAATGTCTGTATAACTGGTTCATAGAACATAGTAATTGGGGGTTGTGATAAAAAACCATACGTTCATCTAGGTCCAACCTTATACCATACCAAAATGTCGTATACGGTTAATAGTAACCTAGTATTGGAGGGTTGTAAGAAAGACCTACGTCCATCTAGTCTAACACGTTATACACTACCCAATATGTCTGTATAACAGTTACATAGTAAACATAGTATTGGGGTTGTATAAAGAATTACGTCAATCTATTCCAACATTTATACCCTACCATATGCGGTATAAACAGTACATAATAACATAGTATTGGGGGTGTATAAAGGACATACGTAGTCTTATAGTCCAAATCCGTTGGACCCTACCCATAATGTCTGTATAAAACAGTACATAGTAACTAGTATTGGAGGTTGTAAAAGACATACGTCCATCAGTCCAACCTTTACATCTAACTCCTAATGTTTCTGTATAAACGGTTACTAGTAACATTTAGTTTGGCGGTTGTATAAAGACATACATTCCATCTAGTCCAACCGTTATACCCTACCCATAAATGTCCGTATAAACAGTTCATGTAACACAGTATTGGAGGTTGTATAAAAGACATAGTCAATCTAGTCCAACCTTTATTACCCGACCATAATGTCGGTAAACAGTTACATAGTCACTAGTATTGGAGGGTTGTATAAGGACATACGTCTCCATCGGTCCACCTTGATACCCTACCATAATGACTGTATAAAAAGTTACACTAGTACCATAGTATTGGCGGTGGTATAAAGACATACGTCCATCTAGTCCAACTTTATATTTCTCCTTTTTTAACCCTAACTAACGTTGATCCAGGTAGACAAAAAAAAAACCAGCTAAAAAAAAAGGGGAGGGGTTTCCTTCCTGACTCCAAATGGCAATGAGAAAGTATCCCTGGATCAACCAGAACTACAGTATATGTATTGATGCATTATATGTGTAATCTAGCCCAATTTTAAATCTATTTACTAAACTTGCCATTCAGGGCCACATCTACCATGAGGCAGAGTGAGACATGTGTCCCAGGCGGCACCCATGCACTAAAGAAGAAAGGCGACAGAGGGGTGTTGTGGGGAAAAAACTTTTTTTTTTCTTGACCGGTCAAGAAAAAAAAAAAAGAATTTTCCCTTGTAAAAGATATGATGTTGTTAAAAATCATTTTTAATATGGTAAGGCTAGCTTTTGCTACTTGTTAGGACTAGGTTAGACCAGTTAGGTTACTTAGAGCCGCTGAAAGTGTTCTACCAGCATGGTTAAGGTTTACAAATCTTTTGGCTTACATCGTTTATACTAAAGAAAAGTCTGGCATTTCTAATGTATTGTAACCGTTTAGAGACCAACATGTAGAGCACAGGCTATAAAATAAGTTGATTTGCAGCAACAAAAACCTGAAGTAGAAAATATGGTAGTAGCAACACAAGTCAAAATGTCAAACTTTGTCACGCCCATGCACAAGCCACACCACTTTAACATGACGGGGGTCGAGAACGGGCGACAATGAAAAGTTTGGTTCTGGCAGCAAAAACCCAGAAGCGCCCCAGGTAATTAAAATGTACCCACTCGGATTTAATATGAAAACGAAGAATCCAGGAACCAACACTCCTGTTATATGGAGGTCCTCTAGTCTTCTTTACTCCATCGCAAAGAACGCCCATTATATCCAAAAAAAATGAGAAGAGGATCTCAAGTATGGGGTAAGGAAAGTGTTATTTCATTATTCTCGTCTGGACACAACCCGGTAAACGTTCGGCAGTACTTTCCAATTGCTAACAGTAGCGAAAAACGCATAGACGCAACATATATTTGCCCAGCGAGTCTGGGTTAAATCGGCACCAAGTATTTATGGTGTAGGTGGCACAGGGATATTAAATCCCGAATGCATCACCTTACATTTATATACATTGAATTCCCATATGTCACATTCTGCGCCCATTGTGATAATCTATCAGGTCTACTTGCAGCACTTGCACCCATGAAGTTTCCAAGCTCTGCAATAATTTAGTGTCCTCAGCCAAACCACAGAGACCTCGCTCTCATGCCCCTTCTAAGTCATTTATAAACAGATTAAACAGAAGTGGCCCCAGTACGAACCCTGAGGGGCCCACTTAGAACTTAGTCCCATTGTCTTGGCTTTACGCTTTTGTAGTCTGGCAGCAGCCTAACAGAACCTATAACACATAAATATTTGTTTTTAAAGGAGAAATAAAGGTAATTTCTACTTAACATGATGCTAACCGTCTGGGATTCTATCCCTGTTGTCTAGTTCTGGATGGAGAAACCCTTTCTTTTTCCTCTGGGCCTAATGTTTATTTACTTTAATGCAACGGAGAAGAGATCCAATGGGACACAGAATTAACAAAAGATTACAGAGAAATGATCAATTGTTTTTGTTAATACGGGACTGTGAGCAGGGGGGTTCCTACGGTTTTTGACACCCTGAAACAACATTTAAATGCCGCCTATCGGCAGACGGGTGGCGGCTCGTGAAGTGGGCGTGGCTTCATCATGGAACATAGGCGTGGCTTGTGGAAGTAGGTATGGTGGGCTGACTAACACTGATTGGTGGACTGATGCTGAAATGTGGTATTGCAGGAAGGAGTATTTTTTTTTAAACTGACGCCTTTTAAATGTTCCTCAGGGTCGTGCCCTGAGCAAATGTTTCAGTTTGCTTCATGGTAGGGGCACCCCTGACTGCGAGTGACGTAAAGTGTTTAAAGGAGAACTATAGTAATGTAATATATAGAATGTAATTGTAGCTATACATTAAAACCAGAGCACAGTCTAGGAAAGTTCTCCTGCAGCAGATGCATTGAAGAGAAGAACAGTCAGCCAATGAAAGCAGTTCTCACCTCAACCGACCATTCGCCACAAGCGGTCACCCAGGACAAATCACTGTTGGTCACGGCAGAAATCACACGGCCGTCATTTTGCCGCTAATGATTGTGAGGTCTATAGCACGATCAGCCTTGATTTACCAACATGTCCGATTTGGGCAAACCAGCAACAGACATCGGCTGCCGGTGACGGCAGAAATGCCGGCGATTTTTTCTACCAATATGAAAATATTGGTAGATGTGGCAGAAAAATCGCCTCACGTGTACCCAGCCTTAGAGGGTAAAACTCTGTACACACATGCAATGGCTGGAAACTTATACATACCAGTCTCTGTTTGGGGGCACACTGGCACATATAAAGTATTAATACCCTCCATGTAGCATATATATGCAGGGGGGCGCAGTTCCTGCAACGAGGGGCCCCGTATTCCAATTTTCCCTATGCCATTTACAGCCTCCAAATAGAAAATCACTCTAGATGACGCAGGAAGAGGACCAGTAAATCCTACTTACACCACTATATGTATGTCAGCCCTCCAGTTCACCAGCCACTGCTAGATCAGCCCTCCAGTTCAGCTAACAATTACATGTGACATATATTGGAGGTTTGTATAAAGACATACGTCCATTCTAGTCAACCTTTATAACCCTAACCATAATGTCGTGTCATAACATTTACATAGTAACTACGTATTGGGACGGTTGTTAAAAGAATAACTCTCACTCTAGTCCAACCTTTATACCCTACACAGAATGTCTGTCATAACGATTAATAGTGACATAGTAGTGGAGGTTGTTAAAAAAATACGTCATCTAGTCTAAACCTTTATACCCTAACCATAATGTTGTATAACATTACATAGTAGACATAGTATTGGCAGGTTGATAAAGACTAACGTCCATCTGGGTTCAACCTTTATACACCTTTACCCCATAATGTTCTGATTACTAACGGTTCCAAGTAACATAGTATTGTAGGTTGTTAAACGACATAACGTTCCATCAGTCCAACCTTTAATACCCTACACCATAGTGTCTGTATAACGGTTCATAGTAAAATAGTATTGGAGGTTGGATTAAAAAACAAAAAAAAGGACATACGTCCATCACGGTCCAACCTTTATACCCTACCCATAATGTACTGTAATAACGGTTACACTAGACACTAGATTGGAGGTGTATAAAGACAACGTCCATCTAGTCCAACCTTTATACCCTACCCATAATGTCTGTAATAACGTTACATAATAACAATAGTATTGGGTTGTCTATAAAATTACCGTACGTATGCTTCCAACCTTTATACCCTACCCATAATGTTGGTATAACGTTTACATAGTAACAAGTATTGGGCGGTTGTTAATAAAGGACATACGTCCATCTAGTCAACCCTTTCATACCTACTCCTAATGTCTGTATAACGAGTTCCATAGTAACTAGTATTGGGCGTTTGTAAAAGACATAGTCCCATATCCAACCTTTATACCCTACCCATACTGTCTGTTATAACAGTTCAAATAACACTATATTGGAGGGTTGTAAAAGACATAAACGTCCGTCTATCCCCAACCTTTAACCCTACTCCCATAATGTCGTATAACAGTTACATAGTACAAGTATTGGAGGTGTGTATAAGACATACGTCCATCGTCCACCCTTATACCATCCCATATGACTGTATAAACGGTACATAGTAACATAGTGTTAGTGTATAAAGACCCCAGAACTTATTAAGGTTGTATAAACAGTACAAGTACACAGTTTTGAAAGCTAGTCCATCTAGTCCACCCTTTTACCTACCCATCTATATCAGACAATAACTTATTTATAAGACGAATATCTAGTCCAACTTTGCCTCCTACCTGATAACTACTCTATAGGGTATAAGACAACGCATTAGCAATTAATCCTTTCCCACCGACAGTGACAAGACAAAAAAAAAACCAGCTAAAAAAAGGGGGGGGAAGGGGTTTCCCTGACTCCAAATGGCATGAGAAAGTATCCCTGGATCAACCAGAACTACCAGTATTGTATTGGATGCTTATATGTGTAATCTACCCAATTTAAATCTATATTACCTAAATTCCATTAGGGCCACATTACCTGCTGAGCAGAGTGAGACCATGTGTCCCAGGCGGCACCCATGCACTAAGAAGAAGGCGACAGAGGGTTGTTTTGGGAACAAAACTTTTTTTTTGTTCCTTGACGGTCAAGAAAAAAAAAAAGAATTGTTCCCGAGTAACGATATGATGTTTGTTAAACATGTTGTAATAGGTAAGGTAGCTTTAGTACGTTGTTTAGGCTGGTTAGACCATTAGGTTACTTAGAGCCTGCTGAAAGTGTCTACCATGCACATGGTGGAAAGGTTACAAAAATTTGGTTAAAATCGTGTTATATACTAAGAAGTCGGCATTTCTAATGTTTATTGTAACCGTAGAACAACCATGTATAGAACAGCTCGATAAAAAAGTGATTTAGCAACAAAACACCTGAAATAGAAATGATATGGTAGTAGCAACACAGTCAAAATTGTAAAACTTTAGTACGCCCATGCACGCAAAGCACACACCACTTTAAACTGACGGGGGAGGTCGATAGAAAGGGCGACAATGAAAGTTTGGTTCGGGCAGCAAAAACCCTAGAAGCCGCCCCAGGTACAAATGTTACCCACTGCGGGATTTGATTTAATATGAAAAACCGAAATCGAATCCAGACCACCACTCATGTTATAATGGAGGGTCATTAGTTTTACGTCCACGCAAAGAAGGTCCATTATTATTCCAAGAAAAAATGAGAAGAGAATCCTCAAGTATGTGTAAGAAAGGAAGTGTTCTTTCATTTATTACTCCTCTTACAACAACCCGGACGTTTCGGGCGTAAGAGTACTTTTTCCCATGCTTAACAGTAGCGAAAACCGCATGATCGTCAAACATATATTTGCCCAGCGAGTCTGGGTAAATCGGACCCAGAGTTATTTATGGTGTTAGGTGGCACAGGATTATTAAATCCCAAATGCCATCACCTGTACATTTATCTAATTAATCCATCTGCCATTCTGTGCCATTGTTGCTAATCTATCTAGGTCTACTTGCAGCACTTGCACCCTCATTGAAGTTTACCAAAGCTCTGCATTAAATTTTTTTAAACGTGTCATCAGCAAAACACAGAGACCTTCGCTCCCAATGCCCCTTCTATAAGTCATTACTAACAGAATCTTAAAAACAAAGTGGCCCCAGTACAGAACCCCTGAGGGGCCCCACTTAGAACTTGTAGCCCCCATGTTCTTTGCTTACGCTTTGTCAGTCTGCTGCAGCCAACAGAAACATGTATACTCACCTCCCATATGTTTTTTTAAACCCGGCGACCTACGGTCATTTCTACTTAACATGCTGCTCCCGTCTGGGTCTTACTCTCCTGTTGTCTCGTTCTGACTGGGAGGGCCCCCCCTTTTTTTTCCTTGGCGCACTATGTCTTTCCTTTAGCTGCAACGGAGAAAAGATCCCAATGGGACCACAGAAGTAACACAAAGATGCATCCTGAGAACCTGATCAACTTGTTTTTGTTAATACCCTCCGACTGTCGCAGGCGGGGGGTTCTACGGGTTCTTTGACCCTCTGACCCTTAAATCCGCTCCTCATCGGCACGTGGGTGGCGGCCTACGTGACCGTGGGCGTGTCCTCACCTGAGCACGTAGGCGTGCTTGTGCGACGTAGTACCTAGGTGGGCTGACCTACACCCTATTGGTGGACTGTGCTCTGATGTAGGTATTGCAGGAAAGGCGTATTTTTTTTAATTACACTGCGGCCTTTTAAGAATGTTTCCTCAGGGTCGTGCCCTGAGCACGGTTTCGTTTGCCTATGGTAGGGCAACCCTGACCTGGCGAGTGACGCTCAGTGTTAAAGGAGCACTATAGTACTCGTAATACTACTAGACATGTAACTTGTAGCTATACATTAAAACCAGAGCCACAGTCTAGGAAAGGTTCTGCCGCGCAAGATGCATGAAGAATAAGAACAGTCAGCCAATGGAAGCAGTTCTCACCTCAACCGACCTATCGCCACAAGCGTCACCAGGGACAAATCACTGTTGGTCACGGCAGAAATCACAACGGCCGTTCATTTGGGCCGTAATGAGTGTGAGGTCTATTAGGAGACTCAGGCACGATCACCTTGATGTTAACCACATGTCCGATTTGGCAAACCAGAAACAGACATCGGCTGCCGGTGACGCAGAAAGGCCGGCGATTTTTTCTAACCAATATAGAAATATGTGGTAGATGTGGACGAAGCAAAAATCGCCTCACGTGTAACCCAGCACTTAGAGGGTAAAACTCTGGTACACGACAGGCAATGGCTGGAAACTTATACATACCAGTCTCTGTTGTGGGGGCACAACGGACCTATACAGTATTAATACCCTCCAGTAGCAATATATGCCCCCAGGGGGGGCGCGATTCCTGCAACGAGGGGGCCCCGTATTCCATTTTCCCTATGCCATGACAGACACACCAAACCCAGCTCAAAAAATCACTCTCGAATGACGCAGTGAAGAAGGACTACAATCCTACTTACACCACTGATATGTTATGCAGCCACTCCAGTTCCAGCCACTGCTAGTATCACCTCCAGTTTCACACCGCCAGCTAGATTCACCGCCCTCCCATTCACCAGCCACTGCTAGATCAGCCCTCCAGTTCACCAGTCACAGTTAGGTCAGTCCTATAATTCACCAGCACCAGTGAACACTAGCTGGTAAACTGGAGGGCTGGTCTAACAGTAACTGGTAAACTGGAGGGCTGATCTAGCATCTACCATTCAGGAAACCTGGCCTATTAATAAACACCTTAAATTGTAAAATGTGCAAACATGAGACACCAAAATATACCTTAAAGGATAACTATACTCTAACAATGTACTATTTAAAAATGGAAAGTACCTGGGGCAGGGAGGTCGGATTGATTATTCCTACCCCACAATATTGTTTTGTTGAGGAGCTACAGCATGTACAGTTTTCATTTGCCAGGTTAGTCCTGGACTATTCCTGTATTAAACATAGTGCTGAAGCCAGGAGGAAGACTGGCAGATTCATTTTTCTTTGGGCTGGTGCTCCTCACAGAAATAATATTGGGAGGTAGGAATTGCCCGTCCTGTTTCCCTGTCCCAAGTACTTTTCAGTTTAACTTTTTTAAAGTAAACTTTATACACACGATAGTTTTCCTTTAAGTCACGGTGCTTTCTCTCCAGCAGTGTATCTGAAACCCGCCACACATCTGTGAGAGCAATCAATGGGATTTCTATAGAAGAATGAAAAACGCACAGAAATGTGGGTAATGAGCCCTTAAAGTTCAGTACAAATTCTCATGCAACAAAAATGATTTTCTCTTTCCAATAACAGACTTTTGTGTATTAAGCAATGTTACAAATTACCCTTTACAGAGTCCATTATGGTCTTTCCCATGATCCAGCCCCCCTGGAGGTCAATTCTGTATAAACCAATAACCTGCTGATTCTTTCAAGAACTGCCCCCCCTGATGCATAACACCCCCCACCCCGCAGCACAACTCTCCTCTCCCCCTGTAGTGCCCCCCCAGCACTATCCACTGTGGAACATTACAATGTTTGGAGCTGAAATGCAATATTGTGCTGTCAAACTGTGGGTTAGTATCTAGAATTATTCCAAAAAAGTGGTGCATCCTGGGAAGAAGAAGGACCATTGCACAATGCAGTCAACACCTTGCATTAAAGAGGTCCCTAACACCTGGCTGTCATATGCTAATTGGGGCTTGCCAGTGTATGTATTGCCAACAGATTACTGTACAAGTCATTCTGAATTGAGAAAGCCAGTCGGATGACTAGCGAAACGTCTTCAACTAAACTTCAGTCCCGGTATCTAATTGAATACACAGAATATACCATGACCTGATGATGAATATTACAGATATACCGTGACCTGGGATGGATGATATTACAGATAACCTCCCTGGATGGATGAATTTACAGATATAAAGCGTGACCTGGATGGATAATATTACATGATATACCGTGACCTGGATGATGAATATTCAGATATACCGTGACCTGGATGGATGAATATACAGATATACCGGACCTGGATGGATGAATATTACAGATATAATACCGTGAACCTGGATTGATGAATATTACAGATATACCGTGACCTGGATGGAATGAGAATATTACAGATAGAAAGACCGTGAACCTGGATGGATTAATATTACAGATATACCGTGACCTGATGGATAATATTACAGATATTAACGTGACCTTGATGCATGAATATTACAGATATACCGTGACCTGGATGGATGAATATACAGATATACCGTGACCCTGGAATGGATGAATATTACATTATACCGTGACCTGGATGGATGAATATTACAGATATACCGTGACCTGGATGGATGAATATTACCGATATACGGACCTGGATGAATGAATATTACAGATATACCGTGAACCTGGAGGATGAATATTACAATATCCCGTGGACCTGGATGGATGAATATTCCTATATACCGTGCCTGTGATGGATGATATTACAGATCTACCGTGACCCTGGCGAATGAATATTACAGATATACCGTGACCTGGATGGATGAATATTACAGTTAAAAATCTAACCGTGACCTGTATGGATACTATTACAATATACCTGACCTGATGGATGAATATTACAGATGATACCGTGACCTGGATGGATGATATTACAGACTACCAGGGCCTAGAGTGGATGAATATTACAGATATCACCGTGAACTGGATGGAATGAATATACCTATATCCAGTGACCTGGATGGATGAATATTACAGATAGACCGTGACCTGGAGTATGAATATTACAGATATACCGTGACCTGGATGGATGAGATATTACAGATATACCCGTGACCTGATGATGAATATTACAGATATACCGTGACCTGGGATGGATGACTATTTTACCGATATACCGTGACCTGGATGGATGAATATTACTATATACCGGACCCCCTTGATGATGAATATTACAGATAACCGTGGACCTGGATGATGAATCTTACAGATATACCTGACCTGGATGATGAATATTACAGATATACCGGGACCTGGATGGATGAATATACCATGATTATACCGTGACCTGAATTGATGAATATTTAGCATATATAAACCGTGACCTGTAGGTGAATATTACAGAATACCGTGACCTGGATGGAGATTATTACAGATATACGTGACATGGATGGAATGATTTACAGATATACGTGACCCTGGATGGATGAATATTACGATATACGTGACCTGGATTGATAATATTTACAGAATACGACTGGATGGATGAAATTACAGATATACCGTGACCGGATGAAGAATATTACGATATACCGTGACCTGGCTGGATGATATTCCAGAATACCGTGACCTGGATGGAGAAATTACAGATATACCGTGACTGGATGGTATAATATTCAGATATACCGTGACCCTGATGGAATGACTACATACCGTTACGAGGGATGAATATTCAGACACCGTGACATGGATGGAGTGAATATTACCAGATATACCGTGACTGGATGATAGAATATTACAGATAATACCGTGGACTGGATTGATTATATTACAGAATACCGGACTGGGGATATAAATATTATCAGATATACCGTGACCTGGTGGATGAATATTACAGATACTACGTGACCTGGATTGGATGAATTTACCAGATATACCGTGGACCTGGATGGATGAATATAACGATCTACCAAATCCCATGACCTGGATGGGATGAATCTTACCGATATCCCGTGACTGGATGGATGAATATTCCAGATTACCGGACCTGGTGGATGAATATTACAGAAGACCGTGACCCCCTGGATCATTTATATTACAGATTACCTTGACTGGAGGATTAATATTACAGATTCCGTGACCCTGGATGGATGATATTCAGATATACCGGACCGTGGATGAATTAATATTACAGCTATACCGTGTTGACCTGGATGGATGAATATTACAGATATACCATGACCGGGATGGACATGAATAATTACGATATACCATGACCAGGATGGATCCATATTACAGATTACCATGACCTGATGGAGGAATATTACAGTATACCATGACCTGGATTGATGAATATTACATATTACGTGACCTGGATGGATGAATATTACAGATATAGCCGTTACCTGGATGTATGAACTATTACCGATATAACCGTGACCTGGATGAATGAATATTACAGATATACCGTGACCCTGGGATGGATGATATTACAGATCTAAACCGTGACCTGGATGGGATGATATTACAGATATAACCGTGAACCTGGGATGGAGCAGTTACGATATCCCGTGACCTTGGTGAATGAATATTACAGATATACGTGACCTGGATGTTATGAATTTACAGATATACCGTGAGACCTGGATGCATGAATATTACAATTATAACCATGACCTGGAATGGATGAATATTAGAGATATACGTGACCTGGATGATGAAGATTACATATATACCGTTCCTTGATGATGAATATTACAGATATACCGTGACCTGGATGGTTAATAGTTACAGATTATACGTGACCGATGGATGAATATTAAAATATACTGTGACGCGCCCCCGCCCCGCCCCCCCAGCCCAACACCAACCACCTGGATGGATGAATAGTACAGCTATAACATGACCTGGATGGATGAATCTTCAGTATAGCCATGACCTTGATGGAATGAATATTAACAGATATACCGTGACCGGTTGGCGTATTACAGATATACCGTGACCTGGATGAATAAATATTACAGATATACCATGACCTGGGGATGATGATTACCTAAATATAACCATGACCTGATCTGTATGTAATTTGTCAAACAGCTAGCAATCAGTGTACCGTTTAGTCTTGCTACTCTGATGTTCCTCTGACAAGTCCTGATGTGTGGTCCCAATGTGTGTACAGGCACATACAGTGTAAGGGAGCGTGGAGACCTGTCAGAGGAACAGCTGAGGAGCACTGTTCTTTTTTTACTGATTTTCCATGAGATTATGTTTTGTGAATTTTATGTTTATCGGGGTCTGTAGGAAGAAAACTCACCCCCAGAATGTTTTTACCAGTGAATCAGACTAAGCAGATGGTTGGTGGAAATCCTAAGGATGTGAATTACTAGTTCCTCCTTTAAAGTCCCTGTGTATCCAATTATAAAAACATCTTTATGTTAAACCTTTTCAATAGGAGATTTTTAGCTGGAAATCTCAGCGATAAAGTCGCATATGTAGAAAGGCGGATTCGTCACTTTTGTCAAATATTTTATTTATTAAAGGGCATTTTCATCCCTCAAATGAAGAATGGTATATACGTAAATAAACCCCAAAACCACAATAGTTAGAAAGATGTAAGACTAACCTGCAGCGAAATGTCCATCTTTCCCTCTCAGAAGGTTTCCGCCTCCTCTCCAAGCTCTTTACAAGTTCACACATGCTCAGAGGAGGCAGATATGGGGAATAGCCATCAGTCATTGGCTGTGATGTCAATTGCCACACGCATAATGGACAGCTGCTAAACAGAAAAAACTGTAAGCAGAAAGAAGAGTAACAGAACATCAGACACCATTCAGGTCAGTCTTACATCTCTCAGTTTTCTTCTAATCTTAAAAGGATGTTCACTCTGAAATGACCTATTGTTGAACAGTGCACCAGAGAGTTTATTATATGGCCCATTGATATATTTATATTAGGCAGGAAAATGTGGGTATTGCCTGTGTAGTGGACTGGTTTGGACTATGTCTTTTATTCATCTCAAATACTATAGTATCCTAATCCTTGCTTCTCTAATGTGTAATCTGCCTGAACAATCAAGCCCCTCCATTCCCCTTATTAATTTAGTTGCCACTTCTCTGAACCCTAAGATGCACTTATAACGCGTATTTTATTATGGAATCCCTATTAGGAGCACTAAATTACAGAAAACTTGCAGGAAGGTGGCAACCCTATTTACAGAAATTCTGCACCTCTAAATCTAACCAGACCCACAGACAATTCCTATTTAAAAACAATTCCATTTTGCCAATAACATATTGAACCTAGCCTGACCTTTATATATTTATATATTTTTTATAAGTGATTATTTGTGCTTGTGGGTAATAAGGTGAAAGTGAATAAAACATTAACCTTTGTGACATCATACACAAAGATTTCTCTTCTCCCACTGCATGCTGGGAGCTGTGACCTAACACTTTATTTAGGTTTAGCCATTACAGCTTCTTTAATGTAATAATGAGGCATCTCTGTGCTATAAGCTTGGGCAACCCAAAACCAAGGACTGATTTAAACACCTGTTTCCTGTTATTAATGATAATAATAATAATACGGTAATAATAATAATAACAATGACGATGATGACAATAATAATAGTAATAATGATGACGATAATAATAATAATAATAACGACGATGATGACGATGATGATGATGATAATAATAATAATAATAATAATAATAATAATAATAATAACGACGACGATGACGATAATAATAATAATAATAATAATAATAACGACGATGAGGACATGATGATGATCAATAATAATAATATAATAATCCGCCGAGATGACGATAATAATAATAAGAATTACTAACGACGATGATGACGATAATAATAATACTATAATAATAATACGTTAGTAATAATAATATTGTATAACAATACGATGATGACAAATAATAGTAATAATGATGACGATAATAATAATAATAATAACGACGATGACGATAATAATAATAATAATAATAATAATAATAATAATAATAATAACGACGATGATGACGATAATAATAATAATAATAATAATAATAATATTTGAATGACATTTTACATTGTTTCCTGGCATTTCTCAGTCATTGCAGTCCTCGGCGCACATTCTAAAACCTCATTCTATTCACCGTTTCCTCCTGTGCTCTGCCAATCAGCCGTCTCCATCCTGCTCCGATAGGAATCCAGCTAATTAATTATGTTTATCAAGCAGCTAAATATAAATCTCAGTGCTGTGTGGCTGACATGTCATTTAAAGATCAACAGGGGGTGGAGCACATTCTGTTCCCAATTAATAAGGCAAAAGAACAAGAAGCAGCAGTAAGAAAGGACTGATGGGGTTTATAACAAACAGATTGTCCTGGGGAAGGGAATTTATATTACAGGGACTTTAGGACCTGGAGGGGTCTGATAGATTGGCAGGTAAATATGTTTCTCATGGGGAATGCCAGGAATTTAGAAGCCTACGTTTAGTTTATAATGATTGCAAATACCATGAAGGATCATAGAGTCAATGGCAGACAAGTCCGATCACCTGGGGGGTCGATAGATTGGCAGGAAATATGTTCTCATGGCGGAATGCCAGGAATTTAGAAGCCTACGTTACGTTTATAATGATTGCCAAATACCATGAAGGATCATAGAGTCAATGGCAGACAAGTCCGATCAACTCCATCATGTTGAGGTTACACTCATTGGATAGCTGTTCCGTGGTGGCTTCCACTCATTGCGATAGCTGTTCCGTGGTGGCTCCACTCATGGATAGCTGTTCCGTGGTGGCTTTCCACTCATTGGATAGCGTTCAGTGGTGGCTTCCACTCAGTGGATAGCTGTTCAGTGGTGGCTGCCACTACATTGGATAGCTGTGAGCGGTGGCTTCCATGCATTGGCTAGCTGTTCCGTGGTGGCTTTCCACTCATTGGTAGCTGTTCCGTGGTGGCTTCCATCATTGGATAGCTGTCCGTGGTGGGCGCGTTTCCACTCATTGCGATAGCTGTATTCCTTGGTGCGGTTCACACTCATTGGATAGCTGTGCCGTGTGGGTTCCACTCATTGGATAGCTGTTCCGTGGTGGGTTCCACTCATGGGATAGTGTTCCGTGGTGGGTTCCAATATTGGATAGCTGTCAGTGGTGGGTTCCAAGACATTGGATAGCTGTTGCCGTGGTGGGTTCACTCCATTGGATAGATGTGCCGTGGTGGGTTACACTCAATTGATTAGCTGTTCCGTGGTGGGTTCCACTAATTGGATAGCGTTACGTGGTGGTTCCACTCATTGGATTAGCTGTTCCGTGGGGGTTCCATCATTGGATAGATGTCCGTGGTGGGTTCAACTAATGGATAGCTGTTCCGTGGGGGTTCCACTCATTGGATAGCTGGTCCGTTGGGGGGTTCCACTCATTGGATAGCTGTTAGTGGTGGGTTCCACTGCATTGGATAGCTTTACGTGGTGGGTTCCACTCATTGGATAGCTTTAAGGGTGGGGTCCATATGGATAGCTGTACGTGGTGGGTTCCACCATTGGATAGCTGTACGTGGTGGGTCCACTCATTGGATAGCTGTACGTGGTGGGTGACACTATTGGATAGCTGTTACGTGGTGGTTCCACTCATTGGATAGCTGTACCGTGGTGGGTTCCAATCATGGATAGCTGTTACGTGGGGGTTCCACTATTGGATAGCTGTACGTGGTGGGTCCACTCTATTGGAAGCATGTTAAGTGGTGGGTTCCATCATTGCGATGACTGTTACGTGGTGGGTTCATCATTGGATAGACTGTTATGTGGTGGGTTCCACTCATTGGATAGCTGTTACGTGGTGGGTTAGATACTAATTAGATGTTCCAGGGTAAGACTCTCTGGTGCCCAGTTTAATGTTCCAGGGTAAGACTCACTGGTGCCCAGTTTAATGTTCCAGGGTAAGAATCTCTGTGCCCAGTTTAATCGTTCCAGGGTAAGACTTACTGGTGCCCAGTTAATGTTCCAGGGTAAGACTCTCTGCGTTGCCCGTTTAATGTTCAGGGTAAGACTCTCTGGTGCCCAGTTTAATGTTCCAGGGTAAGACTCTCTGGTGCCCAGTTTAATGTTCCAGGGTAAGACTCTCTGGTGCCCAGTTTAATGTTCCAGGGTAAGACTCTCTGATACCCAGTTTCATGTTCCAGGGTAAGACTCTCTGATACCCAGTTTCATGTTCCAGGGTAAGACTCTTAACCAAAGTACAGGAGTTTCCCTTTACTCATCCTGCAGACAATGCGTGACAATGTTTGGTGATGGCTCGTCTAGGCATTTCGGTGCTACTGGTACTCAGGTTACTATAGTAACTAAGCCTGTATGGATCATTTTCAAATTGATGGTTGAAATCTGACCTTTGTTGCCGATGATGCTCATGGCTTTCAGGCATGTAAAACTTCTAGCAATCAATTTCCTCTCAAGGAAAAACATTTGTAGTTCCTTTGAACCCAGTGCATTGAGATGAACAAACTTAGAGGGCATTTCCACCCCCCAGACTCAAATTTATACTTACCTTCCCCACACCCTCCAACTCTAATATCCCAAGACATTTCACAGACCAAAATCATCACTGCCACCTCCTCCCGACATCTTCTGTCTTCTTCTGGGCAGCAACTCTATAGAGAGTTGATTTCACATCCAATGAATGACTCCTGCGGCCTGACTCACCTCCCTGGAGCATGTGCAAGCTCATAACAGGCCTGGACAGCTTTAGGAGGAGGCAGTGAACATTGCAGTAAAGATCTGGCTAGACGATGGATCAACAATTGGAATTTCCGGCTTGTTTAATGGATCCTGGGCTATCCTGGGCATGGCCAGTTGGTCGGTGTGGGTGCTGCAGTAGGTCGGTGTGGGTGCTGCAGTAGGTCGGTGTGGGTGCTGCAGTAGGCCGGTGTGGGTGCTGCAGTAGGCCGGTGTGGGTGCTGCAGTAGGCCGGTGTGGGTGCTGCAGTTGGTCGGTGTGGGTGCTGCAGTTGGTCGGTGTGGGTGCTGCAGTTGGTCGGTGTGGGTGCTGCAGTTGGTCGGTGTGGGTGCTGCAGTTGGTCGGTGTGGGTGCTGCAGTAGGTCGGTGTGGGTGCTGCAGTAGGTCGGTGTGGGTGCTGCAGTAGGTAGGTGATACGGGCCCCGCAGGGCCACAGTTCTATCCTGTCCCCTGAAGTTTAGTTGCAAGTCACAAGTGTCGTGGGTGGAAACAATCAGATGAAGTTAGAGAAGGAAGTGTTAAAAAACAGGAAGAAGCAAGTCAATAGGGAACATGGGGATTAGGTAGGTCAGAATAGGGAACATGGGGATTAGGTAGGTCAGAATAGGGAACATGGGGATTAGGTACATCCCCAAATTCACCAATGACAGCTGTGCCAACCCCCTGGGTATAGAGATCATTATGGTCTTGCCCTTGACCCAGTGCCTGGGTTGATTGAGTTGCTCAGTAGAGATCTAAGCAATAAGCATGTGTGACCCATCCAACAGCCAATCAGTAGAAATAACTGTTAGGAACATTCCAAGGATGTGGTGCATTCTGGGAAGAAGAAGGACCTGGAATGTCCGCTCACTAATGTCTACAGCAGGGAATAGTGAGGGGTCCCAGTGTCTGTACGGTTTATTGTCTGTACGTGTTCCCCAGACCAGTCCCAGTCCCAGAGCCACGAACACTGAGTTTCCATTATTATTTTATCCATGTTTTATCCGAACCTTCCCAACTGACGTTAATGGATCCGGTTTCGGATATTTGAACTTTTTCAGAGGTTAGAAAATCGGAATTTGGAAGTTCGTCCGTCTCCGGTCGTTACCAAAGGTCAGAATAGAAATTTGAGCTAATTGTGGCGGCGAGAGGGAAGATCATGGTAGAAAAGTGATCATTCCCTTCGATTGGATTAGAATTGGAATTCCGGATATTGGGAATTTTAATGGAACCGCCGGTGGAATGAAACTCGCCAGTTCCGTTCGGTTTGGGCGTCTTATAAATAATTTATAATAATATAATTCTATGACCAATATTGGGGTTGAACCATCCCAGTGAAGGACACAAGTGACACCCCTATACAATCACTTGGATCATCCCCACCAGTGAAATCTTCTTTCCATTCATATTCAACCGTAACCAGCAGGTGGCGCTATCTCACACGGCTTTATTTTTTTAAAGTTCTAATTCGAGCAGGCAACAAAGAAGACGCCTACGTGTTTCTGGGGGGTCCTTCCAGGATGCTCTGCCTTCCCAGAACACTTCCTGGTAGGGAAAGGAGTCGGGTAGTGACAGGAAACGTGTGTGTCACGTGGGAGGCAGTGGAAGTCAGTGTGTGTGTGTGTGGTCAGTGAGTGTGGTGAGGGGGTTGGGACCAGGCTGGAGGGTGTGAGGCACAGGGAGCCCAGTGTGGTGGGTATTTGGATAGACAGTGATGGGGTCTGTTCCATGTGGTAGAGCTGCTTTATAATTCTGTGTACATCACCCTGTCTGTATCTTTATAGTAACATTATATCTATATATCTGTATAGTAACATTATATCTATATTTCTGTATAGTAACATTATATCTATATATCTGTATAGTAACATTATATCTATATATCTGTATAGTAACATTATTTCTATATATCTGTATAGTAACATTATATCTATATATCATCTGTCTGTCTCCTATCTGTCTCTCTGTCTGCCTGTCTTTCTATCTAATTATCTATCGTCTATCTATCTATTCACATCCCCCTGTCTGTATCTATATAATTATACTGTAACATTATAGCCACCTATATATTCAACATCCCCCTGTCTGTCAGTCAGTATTGATACAGTCTGATGGGTAAACCTGTCTGTCTGTCTTTGTTTAACATTTATTGGGATGTGTCGGGGTCCTGGTCCCATTTCAGATCTTCACTATCAACGCATTCTGTCTGACTGTGTGTAATTCTTGTCACTGTTTGTGCTGGTAGGTCAGTCACTGTTTGTGCTGGTAGGTCAGTCACTGTTTGTGCTGGTAGGTCAGTCACTGTTTGTGCTGGTAGGTCAGTCACTGTTTGTGCTGGTAGGTCAGTCACTGTTTGTGTCTGGTAGGTCAGTCACTGTTTGCTGGTAGTCGTCACTGTTTGTGCTGGTAGGTCAGTCACTAGTGTGTGCTGGTAGGTCAGTCACTATTGTTTGTGTGCTGGTAGGTCAGTCACTATTGTTTGTGTGCTGGTAGGTCAGTCACTATTGTTTGTGTGCTGGTAGGTCAGTCACTATTGTTTGTGTGCTGGTAGGTCAGTCACTATTGTTTGTGCTGGTAGGTCAGTCACTATGTTTGTTGCTGGGTCGTCACTATGGTTGTGTGCTGGTAGGTCAGTCATTAAAGTATTTGGAGACTGTCGCTGCACATTGTGTGTGCACGTGTAGTATTGTGAAAATATAAATTAAGGATACAAGAAATTGAGCTGTAATATTAATATTGCCATGACACTTGTTCGTAATTTCACTGTATTGTGCAGTGTTAATGTAAGACCGGGAATGTGTCATCTGTGATGTGTTCAATACCTTTGCAATGTTTCTCAGTTCCGTGTGCACACCTGGGTATCTGCCAGCAGTATGCGCTGCTCTCCTTGCAAAGCAAACGAATGACTTCTTCCCTCTCCTTCCCGTTAAGTTTGGGAGAATGGCTTGAGGTAACATAGAACTGCATAGATCTTGGGGTTGGGGGGGGTGGGAGTTACCTGTCAGGGCATGGACGGTGACTTAGACAACACCAGTTCAGCAGCTTCCAGCGGTTCAGAGCAAGCTGCTGAATCTGAAAGACTTGTGGTCACCCGGAGACACAGTGTCAAGAACTTCAGTGGACTTCGATTCTTCAGACGCAGGTGAGGCCTTTATGGGATCTGGGCATTATAGTACATCAAGTGTGTATCCATCTCTCATCCAAATAAACACACACATGTGACACAATGTAAACATTTATTATTAGAAGGACAAATACAATGTTGCTATTTGCTATTAATTTCTAACCTGTTGTCTCTGTATATGCTACCACCTATGTCATTAGCCATGTAATTGTGAACCGAACTTGATCATTCTTATTTAAACATATGTTGGTGTTAATGGTAATGTCTTCTGTACAGCCAAATTTGGCACTACCCATATTAAGTTGAATAGGGCTGACATGACCAGCCATAAAGAAACCAAGGAGAGAGATCATTGGAATTGTATAACTAGTGTTCCTGGTTTAACCACTGTGGTCCCACCATGTCCTCGTCGCTATTAAAGAGAGACTTCAGTGCAGTTAAAAGTGAATGGGATAAAATAACTTTGTTGTAATGTGGACCATTTACATTTGTGTTTGGCTGGTGGAGAACATTACAAATATCATTGTTATTTATATCTGAGTGGTTGGCTTAATCCCAATCCATCTAGTTAACATTGTTTCTGGTCCATAAGACCCAATATTTAGTATAAAAGTGATAATATTTCTATTATAATTGCATGTAGTTTTTCGCATGCCATTGGACTATATGTGACTTGCATAGAGTTTTTGTCATGTAACCATGTGTTACAATTGAGAACTGGAAGGATGTTGTATGGCTTTAAATTGTACTAATGAAATTGCTTGCAACTTGTGAATACGAAAGCTTCTTTTTGGTGTAGTTGTGATTACTTTGCTCGCTTTGCTTTTGTTTAGTAAAAAACAGTTGTAGGCTGATCCTTAATGGTTGTGTACAGATACTTAAATATTCTATTAATATTTAAAATGACCTTCCCTGGAAATCCTAGGTTTGTTTTGCATATACATGCACAATACATATTGTTTTATTTTGTATTTATTTTCTATTGTTCACTTTTTTTATTGTTCTGTCCTATTTATTGTTCTGTATTTATTGTCTGTCCTATTTATTGTTCTGTATTTTTCCTTTTATTTTCTAAAATGTATGTCCACACTTAAAACAGAAAACTGGTGACTTGCCAGTTATCTGCCTGCAACCCCAAATGCTATTTTACCAGTTTATTACATGTATGTGTATTTAATGATAAGTTCTGTTCCTTTCTGGCAAAGGTATCTGCCTCCCTCTGCTCAGTGAGCTTTTTATAAGCTTGAGCATGTCCAGTGAAGGCAGCAGGTGAAACAGCAGTCAATCATTGGTTGTTAAAGTAGTTGTCACAGCCTTGATTGACTGCGTGGATGGAGGGGCCATGGTACTCTGCAAGGATGGGGGTAATAATTATGCTTATATATCTGGTTAGTAAAGTACCGTATATACTCGTGTATAAACCGACCTGAGTATAAACCGAGGTACCCAATTTCACCTAAAAAATCTATAAAGTGGTTGACTTGAGTAAAACCGAGGGTAGAAAATGTACTAACCACTACTGCCTTCTGATTCTGTTTTGAGGCTTTAGTTGCCCTTTAATGGACAGCAGAATTCCCATACATAATAGACATTACTGTATGAGAATTCTGCTGTTCATTTAAAAGACAACTACATTCTTCTTCCTTGGCATTCAAGATGTTTGGAAACTACAACTCCCAGCATGCTTTATTAACTGGGAGTTGTAGTTTCCAATCATCTCACCCTGCCACCCAGTTCATTGTGTACCTGTGGGCTCTCCTCCATCCAGTAACTTGGGTCTTCCTGTTGGGACTTGTGCCTGTGTGCCAGCATTGTAGATCAGGTAAGCATTCCAGCAGCCACGCGCTCATTACCTGTACTGGCGCGCCAGCTGACGTCACAGTGACGTCGGCCGGCGCGCCAGTACAAGGAATGAGCGTGTGGCTGCCGGAGTGTTAAAGTAAGTAGTGTCTCGAGTATAAACCAAGTTCAAGTTTTCAGGCTGATTTTACAGCCTGAATAACTTGGTTTATACTCGAGTATATAATATGCAAAATATATCAGTTGTGAGCAGATAACTGACCAGTGTTTTTTTTTAGGGTGGACATGCCTTTTAAATTACTTTTTGTCCCATAGCCATATGAAATAGAATTATTGTCTCTGCATTTGTTAGGACATAACAGTCAATGGTTATGCAAATCAAACAGTTTCAAAGCTAGCTTGTCTTTCTTCACGTATTTGCTTCCCTTTACATTAACTGCCACGTTATGTCCCAAGAAAATTCATGTGTGGTGGACATGGGGACTTTTTATGTGTGCACAAAGGACTTAAATATGTTGCTAAAATGTGGGTCTACTTCCTTCTGTGTGTGCAATAGCTTTGTAAAATGCCAATTCCTTCATTCTACACACAAGTTTTTCTTTTATAATAATCACCAGTATAAAGTACAGTATTTGAGGTTGAATAAAGACATATGTCCATCCAGTCCAATCTACAAAACAAATCCTTTGCAATATATAGGGTCCAAACATAAAGTCAAGATTAAAGGAGAATTAAAGCTAAACTCTAAATAATCCTCAATATATTCTATAATTCAGAAAGAGTTGTTACCTCTGAAAATGGTAGCATTGTGGAGAAATGTTCTGTTTAATTCTACTGGGTTTTTTCCCATTTCTGCAGCCATCCTACCAGAGCTTGTCCTGGACACTTCTACTCAGTTGCACACGCTCAGTTTGTTCTTTATCCTCCATCTTGCCTGTGACCTCTCTAATCAACACTGAACAGTCTGAAAACCATAATTGCCCTAAAGCAACCAAAACACAAAATGGTAGACACGAGATGAACTCAATTCCAATGGAGAATCAGTATTGTATTTATTTCAGGAGATGTGAAATAAAAATAAAACCCAGTTAGACTGAATTCCAATTTAATCTCTTGTGTCTCCTATTTTGGATTTCTGTTGCTGGTTCCAGAGCTGACAGTTACAGCTATTTGCTAGTTGGGAATTATAGAATTCATTCAGGTGTATTTATATTTTAGTTATAATTCTCTTTTATATAAGACCCTGACTAAAGTTACACACAGTCATTACAAAGGACAATTATAGTGCTAAATTCGGACTGGAATCACTTAGTCCTCCCCCTGGGTACACTTTCTGTTTCCAGTGAGTATGTTTTAAAGGGGAAGTTCAGTGTAAATACATATGCTATTCAGAAAAAAGAGCAGTATTTTTCCATCCTAATGACCTAAACCTGCCCATTCAGTATTGTGTCTGTGTATACATAAATTCTTCTGAAATACTGACTTCCTGTTTTCAGGACCCCTAATAGAGACCGTTATGGTCTTGCCCTTGACCCAGTGCCTGGGTTGATTCAGTTGCTCAGTAGAGCTCTGAGCATGTGTGACCCATCCAACAGTCAATCAGTAGATATTGCCTTTGTGTTCATTCTGGGAAGAAGACAGAACCTGAAATGTCAGCTCACTAATGTCAACAGCAGGGAATAGCCAGGGGTAAGGAACTATTTTATCAGTATGGAAGAGAATTTGAGTATGCATACTATAAAATAAAAAGCTATTTTCCACTGAACTTTCCCTCTAACTGTTTCAGAGAATGCTGTGAGTTATTGTTAGCAAACTCATTGAAATTTGTTGTGTTTTTGTCCCATTCTGTTTAAAGTAGAATGAAAAGTGCTCCACACATCTCTACACCAAATATCCTTTAGCTTTGTGATCTCACACATTTTCCTGTCACATTAAATGGGTGGATTAAACTTTCTCTGACCAGTTAGTTAACCAGACATTACTTACTGGGAAATAATAATTATGGGGAGTTACCACCTGGTTTATTATCTTCCTAGCCTGACTATTTTTCATTACAATGTATATATGTGGTTGTATGCTATGTCTGGTCATCATCAGGGTCACAGACAGTGTTCCCTCTAAGGTGTGTGCTTGGAAAATGCGACCTGCGATATGTAGCGCGCACAGAAAATTTATATCTGTGCACACATACAATTTCCAATTAGAGGCAACATTGGTCACAGATACCGTAGGAAATAGATCTGCGCGTTGGATCAGCGGTTAGCAGAGATTCCTTGCACCCAGGGTTTCCAGATTTCCGCTTGACCCACTTGTTAGTTGGTCTAGTTAAAGGAAAACTAAACTGAAATGTTTATACTTTCAAAATTTTATAAAATATAAAAGCACCCCCCCCCCCCCCCCCCAAAAAAAAACCACCCCAATAGAGTGTAAATAGCATTAAACTATAAAGAACTGTCTGGCCACACTTTCATCACAGGTCCCCTTCCTAATATGTACTGGAACAGGATTGGCTAGAGACTATTAGTGGGTGTGGCCAACTGTTACCAGTTCCTGCTGTAGCTTTAAACTGGGCACGTAAAAGACCACAATGGTCAGTGACCACGCTGTGTGATACTGGAATGGTGGGAAATAAAACTCAAATCCCATATTAGAAAGGTCGATTTCCCAGCAACCATATCGAAATAAGAGATGAGACATGGGTATCTGCTTTTATATCCATCTTCTCTGCCTTCTGATTGTTTGAATCTGAGACTTTAGTTTCCTTTTAAGTAATATGTTTAATATGAGTTTTTAGAGCTGCTAGTGGATGTTTGTTTCTTGTGGTGTTTGTTACACCCAAATTTTATCCTATATATGTCTTACTGGATGTCATTCTCCCTTTCACATCTCTCCCTAGTTTTCGGCTCATCTTACTTCCTAGCTACTTAGTATTCTAGTCCCGATACTTTAGTAATGTGGTATAACTGACCTTGTTCCGTTTACAGCCTCTAGATCCACAATCTCCAATTCTTTGCTAACACTATATTTTGCCTAATGCATTGGTGCCAAGTGCCTTAGTTCATAACACAGATGTGCAACGCTTATCTGATTAGTTTAAATGAAAGAATGATAAATTAGATCATTTAACTTTTTGATTAATGTTCATATAAGCATCAAAGGTTTATTTCAGGCCAATTTAAAGATTTCAAATAGTAAAAAGCAGCTTACAATGGAAAGGCTGTTTTTGCTTTGTAGTTTGGTGCGGTTTGTACAACAAGAGGGGAAAAGTTTCACAGTATCTGTGTCAATGCCTGTTTATCCCCTAAAACAATGCTTGACACTAATTCCTCTTCTATACATCAGTACTTCCTTTATTTCCTTTGTTGCCCAGAGGAAATACAATTCTTTAGTGTTACCCTAGACCAAAAATAAAACGACTGGCTACTCATTTAAAGGGACAGTGAGTTTTATAAGAATACACTTTAGTACTAGCGGCTTTTTAATAAGTTGGTTTTACAAGCTAAGTTGATTGCTTTTGTGTTGTTCTTTGTATCTATTTATGGAGTGGTGTAGTGCAAATTGTCTCTATTAACTGACCTCTAAGAAATCAATTTGCTTTTTTCGCTGGTGCTACTAGCTGTTTTATGCTGAAGCACTTACCAAGACAGATGATTGGCCAGTCTTCAGAGCAATTGAATCAAACGTGTTTGGACTAGAACATAAAGATTGAGAAGTTCATTAACTGTGACTGTCATCAAGCAAATGGGCTGCCTGTTACCCAGACTTGACAGCATATACCACTGAATACCACATATTAAAGCCATGTACACACTTTAGATCATGGCTGGCCAACACACGGCCTGTGGGTCTATAGAGTCAGGGGGAACAGGAGTGGAGATACTGGTTAGGGATGAAGAAGGATTGAATTGCTGTTAGTGCTGCTCCCAATTGTAAGCAGGTTGGACACCCCTGCATTAAGTAAAGCTGGGTACACACGATGAGATATTTCGGTCCGATCGACCGATAGTTCAGTGTATCGGTCGATCGGACCGAAATTATCGCATCCAAAAGTGCCCATGTCCGATCGACCGTTCGTCCGAATCGGACGAAAGGACGGTCGGACAGGGTGGAAAACCTCGTCCGATCGTGCGGTCCTCTATGGACCGCACGATCGGTCGCGGTGACTATCGGACGCGGCTGCTTTTGCCGCGACCGACAGTCCTTCCTCCTGACCGACCGTTCGAAAGTATCGAACGGTCGGTCAGGAGGAAAAATCGATAGGTGTGTACCTAGCTTAAGTCTCATTTGGATCAATCGTTGGACAATCATTTGTAACAGGATTTATCTATCAATCCCAATGCGGACAGGCTGTTTAGCAGTAGCCAAACAGCCTGTCCTGTATAATAGGTAACGGAGAACTATTGGGAGCAGCATGGGAGACCAATGTCCATTTCTCCCCGATATTGTTTAATACTCGATAGGAGTTAGGCAGAGGCCACACTGCAACGCACAGGAATCTTTACTTTTGCGTTTGCGTTTTGCGCATGCGTTTTCGCCATTTCGCGTTATGGAAACGCATGCGTTAACGCACCAAAAATGGTGAACGCATGCGTTACCAAAACGCGAACGGACGCGCAATCGCATCCGCATCGGAAATCGCGGGAATTTTCGCGTTCCCGCGATTTCCATTTTAGCGAAAAGCGCGTGTGCAAACGCTCGAAAAACGCGCTAGTGTGGCCTAGCCCTTAAATTGTTGTCTGTAATGGTCACTATCTGTTTATCTAACTTCCGTTCAGGACTTTGCAATCTAGGTAGGTGGGCAACTTCCAGATACAAAGGGAAATGGTGCAGTTGGTAGGTTATTTCAAATGGCGTGGGAGAAAAAGGAAGCACGAGGAACTGACTGGATCCCATCGCTGTCTGTGAATCACTAAATCTGACAAACTCTGTTATTCATCCCATTATTGCACCTGGGGAACGTTGGTTAAAACATTGTGACAATGATTTAATAATTATTTCCCCCAACACACGTCTGGTGTTCTGTTACTGTGATCATGCTGGGTTTCCTTACTGTGTGTTTTACTGTTATCATTGGGTTGTAATAGGATTTTCTTTTCAATTTACTATGAACCACTTTCATGTGACATAGTTACTTGTGTGTTCTATTTATGCTGCTGTAGCGATACCACCTGCCTACACAGTGCACCACCGCCGTTCTATAGGGGCTGTTTGTGGATATTGTTCCATTATTCAGGAACAATAATTTAATCCTGCAAGGTAGTTTGGAGCCTGCAATGATCCGCTATATACAAGTGTATGTTCAAATTCCATTTTCCTGGTTTATAACCCAGAAACTGCTGCTTTAAAGAATACAGCATCATAATGTTGATCTCTATGTGCAAACTAAATGCACCTCCGCTGCATTAAAGCACAACACATGCCATTATTTTCAATTGCAGCGCTGTGCGTTAAAGCACCAAACTGCTGCATGCAGTCAGTTGCACTCAATAGCGTGAACAGTGCCATTCATTAATATGTGCGCTCTAGTGTGAACGAAGCTGACAGTTTGCCGTGAGTGTGAGGTCTATAGAGGACTGGAAGGTCGGACATGGTTTTTGGACGAACGGACAGTGGTTTGCAGGCAAAAACTCATGGGATTATTTTGGCCCGATCGACTGATACACTGAACTATCGGGCCGAAACATTGCATGGTGTGTAACATTTGCACCTCTTGTGTCGAACTCCAAATCTGCAGAGGAACTGCGTACTTGTACATTGCAGCTTTTAACTATCGTCTAATTTAATAATTCTCTCTTTACATTAAACAGTAAAACATTAGGCACACGAATAAACTGTTCATAATGGAATCAAGACACATTGATCCTTTGACCTTCATAATCTGGGTCTTAAAAGGGCTCCAATGGTGAAGTACAGATTAGTTGCTCTGTTAATGAGCATGTTACAGTGTTTACAGATCAATTTAGGAAATGTAATGAGTTAGTAAGTCGAGCTTATAGTTCAATGCAAAAATATTGAGCAGCAAAATCACCCTTTTTGCTTTTACTAATCCCCAAGTTTTCTTTTTTGTTTTTTTGCCCTTCCTGTGCAGCCTGGTTGTTTTCATTCAGTTAGGGCAGAAGGGGGAGCCAGCAATCCTGAGCTTATCCCTGATTACTGCCCTCATCCCTTCCCTTAGAGAAGCTGTCGATTTTTTATGAAAAAATACAATGCACAAACAGGAAGTAAGGTACGGGAAAACAGCTTCCCCTCGCCTGCCCAAAGCAGAACATTCATTCCATGTCACAACATCTCTTTTTCATAAATGAGTCATCTTTAATGTATTTGTCAAGAGGCTGTTTGCGCAGTAAACCAGTCATCCCTCATGGGGCAGTGTCCAGGTATTATTAATGTATTTTTTGTGTTGATGCCAAAACGTAGCACATTTTCAGTGGTGCGTGATAGGCGGCCGCACTTGGTTATGTGCTCTAGTATTCGTGTTTGCAGTCACAGGCTACACATTTGCAATGCACAATTGAAGGCAAAGCTGGAAAATACAAATAAAGCAAATACAACTAGTCTGTGTAGGACTGTGCTATTCATTTGAGGAACTGTGTGACGTTGGCAGAACGCCTAGGGGACAGATCCTACCCATCTCTGGTTACATAGTGTCTGTGGTCTGAAGGGGATGAAATCTTTGCTATTTTGTGCTATTGGGTGATCTTTAGCTCTAGCTACTGATAAACACCCATCAGGAGCCTTTATTTATGTATTTTACCCCTTAAAGGGTAACTGTGGTCTCCATACAAGTGCCATCAATGGAAAATATCTAAGTTATAGGCTTGGAAATTGACACTTGTGTCTCTGTGACAGACATGTGTCCCACCCTCAAATCGATCTTTTCTGAAGCTGGTTACAGACCTGCAGCCACTCTCTTTCCCTTTCTCTACTTACGGACACCTTGGGGAGAGAAAAATCATTTTCAGGCTTGTTGCTAGCTGTAAATATGATTGGGGCAGAGCTTATGCTGTTACTTTAAATTGCCTGCAGCTAGAAGCTTCATCCTGAAGTCATTTAAAGGTAGCTCTTTATAATAAAGGCCAATTGTATGGAGACCAGTGGATTAACGAGAAATCATTTATAATAAGCCCCTTCCCCCATGCTTTATCTACAGTGGTTGTCTGGGAAAAGGCTGTACCTGTCATAGGAAAATAAACGGTTCCCTCTGTCTCCCAGGCCCTTTTGCAGTTGCAGCAGCTGCACGCCTCCTAGGTGAGGCCCTAAACTGCTAGGACCCCTCACCCCTTGGTTCTCGATACGGGTTACTGCCCCTGTTAGGAGGGGGTGGTAGTACATTATCCAGGGAAGTAGGATTGAGGATTCTTTTGTAGCAATCCTTGTTCTTTCCAGTGCAGCTGCCCCATGATATCCACTTCCCTTTCAATGGTGTCGAGTCTCTTTCATCCTCATTAAACGTGTACTACAGGAGACTGATGCTTTGGACAAGCGTTTGGGAGTTCGGAATACTAAATCCTACTTGATTGGCTACAGTACTTTTTATTTGAATTACTGTAAAGCAATGAAAATGAAGTGGAATTCCCAAATAATACGGCAGGGGTCTGGATTTTAATGAGGCATGAACTCTCCCAGAGAATCATTCCTTTCGTTTATTCGGCTCTCTGGCATGGGAGAAGATGGTTATACGAGAGAGCACAGCATGTGCAGAGTTGTATCTTGTCAGCAAACGCTTAACGGACAGTTTTATACCCCGCCCCCCTTGCTCCTCTTCTTCGGGAATCTGTCCCCGATGTAGCCAATGGGAAGACGCCCTCTGTGAGATTGGGGATGGTCACTGCCAGTGATGTTTACAGGAAATAGAAAATAACCAATAAAAGTATCACCACTTTAACGGTCACTGAGGAGAGAAACTTCATGTAAGTGTAACAGCAAGGGAAACTCTCCCTCTTTCCAGAAAGAGCGCTCAGCTGAACCCAACCTTCGTCTGCGCGCTCGTTCCGGAAAGCTAGGTACACGGTACCGATAAAGCTCCGATACCGTCGGATCCAACAGTATCTGCGCTTTACCTGTACTGTGTGTACCGAGCTTTAGTGGTTTAGTTCACCCTGGGTACCACTAATGGGTGGAGCCACTAGCCAGTATTAAAAGGCTGCAGATTAGTTATACAATTATTTGCAAAAGTGTTTGGCCAAATGATTCCTTTTGTAAGTGAACAGACTGTAAAACATCATACATTTAACTTAAAGGAGAACTAAACTTCAGTTTTTCAGATCCTAATGTGAAAGTTTTTCTCCCCAGAATACCTACACGTTGAAAGATTCTTCTCTAGTTATTTGCATTTAGTAGATATGAGTAATAGATTCTGTAACAAAGGAGGCTTCCATGTTGTTGCCAGTACAACTCATAGCCCATGTTGGCTTCAAAGATCCACGCCCCCTGACCCCAGCATTCACTGTCTCTATGTGCAGAGTCTCTAGCATCTCTTTCTAGTGATAAAGCCTCTAAATGTACCTGTGATCACAGTTGATTTGCTGGTGGCGCACCATGTAAATGCTGTGTGTTTAGAAACAATCAGACCAAGAAGTCGCAAGTTCAAATCCCCTAGTTTACTTATGAAACAATATAACATGGTCTACTGCCTGAGTTTAGTGCTTTTTTTGTTTGTTGGTTTCCATGTTTCTAGAAAAATATGAAGTTTCTACATATGTACAATCTTTATATATAGCAGCTCTGTTATTTATTTACCAACCAGTGTGAATTGCTGACAGTCTTGCAGTAGCGATACAAAATAGTGAACTGATTTTACTGACATTTACTTCTATTGATTGAGAGTTCACCTGTGGCGTGTTCTGCTAAAGTGCTGAGTTAGGAAAGAAATCAGACTACTGGGACACAGGTTCGATTCCCCATGTTCCCTTTTTTTGTTTTTATTATGTGTCTAGCAAAAGATAAAGACTCTACATGTACTAGCCCATTACTTATTAGCCCTTGTGGCCTAGTGGTAGTAAGCTTTCTTTTTAGAAAGACACAGAATAGAAGGTTGCTGGTTCGATTCCCCATACTTACTTTTATTTTTTGCTGAAATGTTAAATGTTCTGTTTCTTTCATCCATGCTAGCAAAGACATACACTGCAAAGATTACTTTTCTTTTTTGTATGTAAAGCATAGGAATTTATCATTGTTAGGGACAGGAGCATTTCTAATGTGTTTACACAAAAACTGCACTGGTATCTGTGTTCTGTGTCAGAGGGAGGGAACTCTGAGCTGTAACATGATTGGCTGTCAGCTTCCAGGAAGCAAGACTGCAGTTTCCTGTGAAGTGTCCGGCGGACACTTAGATGGGTGTTCCCAGATAAGGTGAATTATGGGAGCTGACCCTTAGTACACACAGGTTATTTTCATAAATCACCCAGCATCCACAGCAAAGGGAGACATGAGACACAGCTTGTTGTTCGTTTGTGAATGTGCTCTGTCTATTGGGACAATGTTGTCTTGGGACTTTAGTTCTCCTTTAACATTTCTAGAATTCCAAACTTTTAGATGGCAAGTCTTTAGGCTGATAACCAGATGTAAACACTACTCCTTTGCCAACACAGAACTATACAAATGTTTGATGCCCTTTAAGCCAAGTATGAGCTCCATGCAAACGTTTAGGCATCCCTGGCCTAATTACAGAAATAAAGTTTGACTATTGTAGCGTAGTTACTATGTTAAAGTGACAATGCTAGCTTTATGTCCATTCCTAGAGCTACCTACAGCAGCAGAGGTGAGAGGCGAGGGATGGGGGTTTGTACGTAACTTTAGACACGTTTTTGGTTAAGGTAAGTATAACAAAATAAAACACATATGGGGTTGCGTTACCAATATAAAGATTTTTAATAAAGCAGGTGGACTTGCACTTAAAAGCTCCATTCACCCTGATTTAGAGGCTGTGTTAGAATTGTCTTTTGGCAGATATGTGTCTATTCAGGTTAGGGCTAATCAGACAAACTGGAGTTTATTTTTCATGTCTGTATTCTAACCCACCAGATTAATTCTAATAATGGACATTGGAATTATTATTAATGACATGATGTCCTCACTGGATTTACTGTACTTTGTGTATAAAACGGGTTGACAGTGCTGGCTGGGAATGTATTAAGAGAAAACAGGTTTTGTGACGATCATTTATTAACTCGTAGAACAGATTAGATATAAGCAAAGATCCAAGATTCAGCGCGGTCCCTCAAATCAGAAAATATACAAGAATGTGGGTTTATACATTGTTTAATATTAGCGTGTAATATTGTTATAATTATTGTTTATGAGCCTATAAACCACTGCGTTGGTTGACATCAATTGAAAAGCTGCTATATCTGGAGAAATCCTAACTGACATGACCTGCAGGAACACATTTCCTATGGTGAAACCATCCAGAGAGGATTACTGTATCCTATAGTTTATCATGAACCGTTACAGCTTTAAACTGCCAACGTCTAGTTAGTGCCTTGGCTGTCTGTGCTCGTCTATGCCCACCCAGAGCCATCTGCTGCATAGTATGAAGGAAGGAGCGGTATGCCAGCTTTCTACGTTCGCACCTACTGCCCAGTCCTAGACACAGAACCTCCTGTTCTCTTCGAAACATTTGCATTTAACTTCTGTGCCCGTTTTGTTTCACAGGAAGAGATTTCTCCAGATCAGTCTGTAATTCTATCATTAAGGAGAAGGTTTAGCATATGTACTGCTAAACACAACAGACTAATTAGAAATCTGCTGTATGACAAGCTAGTTGGTGTCTCTAGTCTATTGTACCTCATTTCATTGATAACTGATTACAACTGGAACATTTGGACTACAGTGTAGAACAGTATGGTAGTTTGCAATGTGACAACTTACTCTGTGTAAGACAGTCTACCCCTGCTACATAACGTTATACTTCTCTTCCCCACCCCTGAAAACCTCTACCTAGCAAACCTGGAGATACTCACCCTGCAGTCCGCCTTGTCATTCATTGGCCATGATGTCATGCATCATGACTGTGATTGGCTGCTGTGCCAGGGAGGAGCTGGCAAAGAGGTTGTCAGAGTGCGGGGTGAGTATCTCCATATAGGAATTCCAGGTAATAAAGCTGGGTACATACCCTCAGTAATTCGGTGTTTTGGTCAGTCGGGCCAAAATATTGGATGGTTTCTACGACCAGTACAGTACAGTACAGTATCACTAATAACATACGTATTACCGGAGGTTTTCTAAGACATAATACTCATCGTGTCCAACCTATAACCCTAACCCAAACAGCTAATACAGAGGGCTAAGAGAAAAATACAACACCAAATGCAATTACAGAAACTATAAAATCAACAACAACTTTTTGTATAACACCAGTACGTATCACTCTTATAGTGAGTATAATGTGTGTAATTTACAATTCAATTGCCATTACAATTAACAGTTCCCATTTATTGGCTTTTATATAAGTATAATGGTGTCCCCCCCCCCCCCCTTGTCTATAGACGATAACTTATTTCCGTGTCTGATATCTGAAAACGTTAACTGTAAATTACCCCACTACACAAAAACATAAACCCCGCCTACAGTTCCCCCTCCCACCAGCGCCACGACCACCACACACACACACCACACACAATCACCACAACATACATAAATTTACGTCTTTAAAGCTATGACCTTCTGCTAGGATTCCATCCAGAAACTATCTGCTGAATAAGGAGAGACGGAAACAACTTAAGATGATTGTAGTGTTTTGTGTGTTGTTGTGTGTGTAGTGTGCGATACCTTGAATGTGCTACTGAGTCCATCCGCTCATGAGGAGAGAGTGTGCGAGCCTATCACCGCATGCTAATGAGAGGTGGTGTGAGCTTTGCCATGTCTATGGAGTTGTCTATCAAGTACTTGGCAGAAGACACGACGATGTGTACCAGCCTGTCACTTGGTTAATATAAATGTGAAGAGCCTTCCCAGCAGGAGAGTCCAAACCAAGAGTCAATATGTGTTGTGGTGTTCAAACCCTGATGGAAACTATAACTATTCATAGTTGTAACCCATGAAATGAAAGATCTCCCCGCCACGAACCTGTTGGTACAAATGCGTGTTCATGGCAGGTTGGGTATACATTGTCTGGCAATAGTGAACTAAGAGTTTCATGAAAGTATTATCCCATGTTTGGCCATATATCATCCCAGTTTAAGATCCGCCTTTTGAAAATATCCACCTGACATCCCTCGTTCCCTTAATAAATCCCTACACCAAAGTGGTCATAATGTGTCCAGTCTCACCTCCTGTCCCATAACAATTGACAGGAACAGACTGAACAGAAGGGTATACAAATATAACGTCAACAGGCGTCACCACTAATCAGTGTATCAAACAAAAATTTGGTGTGCAAACACAGTAGTTGTTTGATACACCGTAGTAGAGTCTCCTCGTACTTTTAATATTGATGTTTGGTTTGCAGGGCAATGGGTGTTTGGAGGATCTCACCTCGGGTTATTGGAGCTTGGTTTCTAGAGTGCATCTAACTTTATACATGCACAATATAAGTCTCTTAAAAGAAACGGGACACAAAACGCTTTTTTCTAACTTAATAGGTTTTATTTCAGGGAACCAGTAGAAAATAAATTCTACAAACATGAAAATAAACAGTTATAGAGACATGATAAGAAGGAGTAGTTGCGGATATATCTACTTTAGCACACCCACTGTCCTAAGGCAGTTCAATGTATAGGTGTCAGTCCTTCATCAAGTATTTGTACCGTGTTGTCATCTGGATAATTAGAATGAATTACATGCACACATAGGCTGAATAAGGGTGTTTTCAGGGACTAATGTTACATTCCCAGAATCTCTTTAAAGCCAGAACGTAAACCAACAGCAAGTTCCCCATTCGTATTGTAATATCCTTTGATTTCCATTTTTCAATGTGATATGTTTACACACCTTACGTATTACGCTGCAGTTTTATAGAATGATAGATGTGTCTGCATTACAACGATCTTAAAGGGGACTGTGATTCGCCAACAATGATCTCCATATAAAGGCCGATTTTCAGCTTTACAACAAGTCATCACCACCTCCTCTGACGTGCTTCGCAGCCCAAGATATACAGAATTACTGATAGAAAGTTAATGGGTTTGGGAGGGGGACAGTGGACATCCTAAGGCTTCTCCTGCCAGTGCCGCCGCAAAGCACCAGCCTCAACTCCCTCAGTGTGTGATGAACAGGAAGTTCCCTCCTCCTCTCTGCTTGTGTGAAGTCCTGACAGAGAAGTAGGGAATCTACAGCCTTCCTCCACTTGTGAAAACAGCCTTTTCAGCAGACGTTCTCAGTAGAGAAGGGGGGGGCTTAGGGGTCACCATGGCACCCCTCGAGGGCGGAGCTTATCACCCATAGTGGGGGGCTTATGCACCCACTGTTGGCGGCCACGGGCACAACTGGGCCACATGGTGGCCTTGCAATGGCAAGGACATATGGGTCCATGAGTGTGAGGGACCAGAGGGGGCTTGCAAAAGTGAGAGGAGAACAGGCATATTGACTGACAGGTTCAGACCAGAAGCAGGAAGTGCAGGACCTGGTGATGCCTGCTGCCATTTCCAACACAATAATGTAATATCTCAAAACTATGCAAAATAAACATGGCAAAAATTGGCAAAAACGCTCAGAGGAGCAATTCCTTCATTTTACCTAATCATTTTTGCAACACAGTTCTCCCCTTTAATATTGTGTCTCTTTGTTGACTGTTTTCAGGTCACTGTAAAATTAATTTTATATGTTCTGTGTTTTTTTAATATGGTAAACACGGTATGGGTTACCATCATATCACTTTTAATCACAACAAACTCCAGGGTTTCACCTCGCCCCTACAATGAAACCGACAGCTTCCCACAACACACACAGGCCAATTGTTGACTGCAGATGCTGCAGTGTATAGAGTGAGAAGTGAAAACCCACATTTAGAAATGCGGACTTGTGTAGAAACTTTAACGGCCTTAAGGTATCCAGACCTCAAACATGAACACGAGACAGAGCTGCCAAGATCATTACTAGAAACGCACCAACCCCCCATCTGGCACAAAAAGCTAAACATCAATGTTGTGGGTTAAGGCATTAAACCTTCATCAGACGCACAATCCCAAACCCCATCCAATGAGGAGTGAAATAGAGAAAATTTTCGCACATTATTCCCTTTAATATACAATGACTTTTTCGTATGTATATGCTCATATCTTTTCACCGCCCCGTACTCTGCTGTCCATTGACCAAAAGCAGGGATTTTGACCGTCGTTCAGACTCTACTTCTGACCTGTGGACTGGGTTCAAAAGCTCAGATGTTCCAAACGAACACAAGGGAAATAAAGCAACAGTTACAATCCAGAATAGGAGGAAGCGACACGTAAACGCAAAAACCATCCCACACAATAAATGGAGATCCACTCCAGGACGGTGCATTACACAATCAATCACCTAGGCGACATACTCACAAAGGTTTTGTTTCAGATGAAGAGGTTTCAATTCGAACATTTAAAACCTGGAATGGGAATGCCACACATAGACTGGTCCACCTGATTACTACGAAAGTTTCGCTTAAACAAATACTGTGGAACGTCTGATGTAGCGCTAAAGCTTGCAGGTCAAATAAATGGATACAATCAACAGCGATATGAACCTTTTATATTGCTAATAAGGAATAGGGACCGAGAGACCACAGGCCGTAGCTGCTTAGTTATATAGGAAAGTTTCTTGGCATTGATGATGAACGAATCAACCATCAATAATACAAACATGAACCTGAAACTGTACTAAAAATTAAAAAAGTCGACATCATTAACCGTACATACCTTTGTTATGTTATTCACATTTCAAAATAGAGATACCTTTCCTAGTCTGTCAGTCTTTACTTATGTTATCTAAAATGTCATCCCTTTAAAGGACAATTATCTCACCTCCCCACTCGTTCATTTCCACCCCCAGCCCTGCAAAGTCACCAGGGTGAGGACCTAAAACGCTAAGTCCTCAACCTCTGGTACTTAATGAAAATCCTCACACTTGGTAATCTCCCTCGTCCACTCCGGTCCATCCTCCCCTCTGGCACTGTCAGTGACAGGTTTCGCTAGGCAGCCAATGGGAATATGTGTCTGCAAGGAGGCGTTGTCTTCCCCATTGGCTTGCCTCCCGGAACTGTCCTGACAGTGCCGTGGGAGGAATCCGACCGTAGCGAGAGGGAGATTACCAGTAGTATGGCAGGACTTTGTAAGTTCCCAGAGTGAGGACTTAGCTTTTTTAGTCCCTCACCCTGGTGTACTTTGTCAGAGCGATCGGGGAAATGGTAATTGGTCCTTTAATTATCATTTATAGATCCTTTGTATTAACTGTACTTTTCAGGGGTGTCCGAATGGTCCATAAAAGGGTCTAACACACAATGGGATACTGAAAAATTTAACAGTCCACCCCCCTTTCCTTATTGTGAATAGTTGGATATGAAATTAATGGGCCACAAGATTTTGCCCGTCGCCAATCAGAATTTGTCCCTTTAGCGGTACTGCAGTAAATAACATCTGATTGGTGATCAAATTAATGACAACAAGAAATTGTTGTAGCTCTTTCTGCATCAGCCCTGTATCCTCTTTGCTCCTCCCTCATTAGTCCTTTTACAGGGAATACATTGTTGTTTTACATGTCAACTGCTCGTTAAGATAGCAACATGTCTAACCTGTGTATAAGGGTTTTCACACCTGTCTTTAAAAGGCCATAAAGGTCATGTTAATTTGTTGCATAACAAGGTTGTCCTACATTGGTTTTCTCTCAGGCCTCTCAAAGGTTTTCAACATCCTCTTTACCTTGGTTTTGCTATGTAAAAAGTAACGAAATCTGCCAAGTTGGACGTTACCGTGCTAAGGTACCCGAACATTTCTGAGCTCAGATTCCAGAATGTTCTATACATAATGGGTTAGATAGCAATCTATAGCCATTTCCGTGCGTTGGCACTTTTAACTTTAAGATATGGGAACGCATGGATTTCGCTTAAAAATGAATGATCGTACGTCGCTAACCAAACGCAAACGGATGTGCAAAGCATTGCACCTGAAATCGACCCGAATTTTAATATAATATATCAGCGCCGCGATTTTAATATAATAATATCATTGCGCCGCAATTTTAATAAATAATATCAGCAAGCGCACTCGCAACAAAAAAAGACGCATGGTGGTCTAGCCCTCTAGTGAGTATGTGAAAAATGTTCACGCAGCCCCAGTACCCTTCGATGCCACTGGAACGGACATTTATAATCTCAGTGGAAAAGTGAGAAAGTTAAATCATGGTCGTTCTTCTACTTTTTCTTTACTTACAGCATTGTAAATTGTACTAAAGACATACAGGGTGTGTCCTAGGGTTTTTTTTTGACACCTGAAACAATTTTAAATGCGCCTATCAGCAACGGAGGTGACCGTTAGATTGGGTGTGGCTTCATCAAGGAATAGGCTGTGCTTGTGGAGGTGGGTGTGGGGGCTGACTAACACTGATTGGTCACCCAGAGAGGCTACTAACCTGATTGGTTGAACTGGTGCTGAAATGCAGTATTGCAGATGGAGGATTTTTTTTTTTTAAGTGACGCTTTATTGTTTCCTAGCGGCGCGCACCTGAGCAAATGTTTTTCACATTTGCTTCATGGTAGGGGGCGCAAACAACCCCCCTGAAGACATAGCCCTCTGTACTGGGTATCTCCACTCAATTTCATATTCAACGGGAGGTAAAAACAGTCAAGGATGCCAGGAAAACCCAGCGTTCTGCTGCTGCTCCTTTCGGACAGGCACAGATGTACATCCACCAAATGGTGTGTACAGTTGGGAAGGAAACGTGGATCATGTCGGTACCAGAGGATGCAGCAGATTCTACTCACCTTCTTATTGCTAATTTTGATAAAAAAAAAAATTCTATGATCTATGCTGACTAAGAGTCAGTTCTTGGGACTAATTCTGTAACAGTTTTCATATCTTCCCTACCGTCCAGAGATATCGCCAGACAACGTGTCCATCTCAGTGTCCTCATCTTACGTACGAACACTGGTACCGATAAATCTTGACACGCTCTTACTTCTGAAGGGTATGTGTACCCCTAACAAAAATTCTTGGGTGTGCATTAGAACTCCACCATAAACCGACCCTCGCTGGTCAACATTGCTTCAAATCGTGCAGCTAATCTACTTACCAGCCCTCGTTCCCCCCCGGCTGCCTCTGCTTGTCTTCCGTGATATTTTTCCATGCCACACAAGGTGCAAAAGAAGAAGGTCCAGAAGGTCTAACAGTTTTGAATTAGAATGAAGTGTTTAATCTGTAATATAATCTGTTTCTTCCAGCTCCACTAGGGAGATTCAGCGCTGTAACAATATAGAATACAAAAAGTCGTCAAGGGTATTTATAAATGCATAAATAATAGGGCATCATGAAATATACAAGTGTTTGAAAGCACGGGAACATGAGGAAGAGGTCCCTGTCCCTTTTAAAAAGCAGTCCCTTTGTTCAGTAATCCCCCCACCCACCATGAGCTGGAGTGATTCTTTTAATAGTAAAAATTAACTTACTTAAATGAAACAGTTTTGTTTTAACCCGTGCACTTGTTGTTTTTGTAATTTATATTAAATGAAAATATACATGACTCTTGTGGCAAGAAGATAATACTCTGCTGAAAAGTGATATCATCACTTTTTCCTAAGCCCTTACCCTCAATACCACCCTCCTTCTGGCGAATGTTATTTAGGTCAAGGGGTTTCCCTGCCCATACCATTTGAATTATATATTTATATCATCATATTCTCTCTCTATCTAATTATTGATATACTACCGATTGGATAATACATACTTGAGATTGTAATGTTACTTGGCAAAGTACTGTCCGAGTGTGTAGAGGCATTATGAATAAGAAACGAGCTTAGTAGGGTGGTTGGTGGTTCGTACCCATGTAGGCTGCCTGTACGAAGGTGCTGATCTGTTGACACGCAGAGTACGACGGGGCAGGGTGCATAGCCCCCTACCAGCTAGTCCAATAACGCCTAAAACACTAGCTGTATATGAAGGTGGGGGGGGGCGGACAAGGGGGTCTTCGCCAGGGTACAATGCTTATTGACACCTACAGGCGATTCTTGAACACATCTTAGCCTACTTGAGCAACGCCACGCTTCTGGCGATTGACTATGGGACGTCCCGAGTACTAATTGAATTACAAGCAGTCATTACTGAATGAGAACCCGATGGGGAAAGTCAGTATTATAATCACAGATATCCGTGACCTGGATGGATGAATATTACCAGATATCCGTGACCTGGATTGATAATATTACAGATAACCGTGACCTGTTGGATGAATTTTATACAGATATACCGTGACCTGGATGGAATGAATGATTACGATCATACCGTGACCTGATATAATATACAAGATATACCGTGACCTGGATGGATGACTATTACAGATAACCGTGACCTGGAATGGATGAATATTACAGCATATACCGGTGACCCTGGATGGATGAATATTACAGATATACCGTGACCTGGCTGGATGATAATATTAACAGATATAACCGTGACCTGATGTGATTCGAATAAGTTGGACAGATATACCAGATATACCTGGATGGATAAATTCAAAGAAAAATACGAAGGAAGATTTGAAAATAGCCGGATATAGATATACCAACGTGACCCTTGGAGATGACTATTACAGATATACCGTGACCTTGGATGGATAATATTACAGATATACCGTGACCTGGGCTGGTTAATATTACAGATATCCGTGACCTGGATGGATAATATTACAGATATAACCGTGACCCTGATGGATGAATATTACAGATATACCTGACCTGGATGGATGATATTAACAGATATAACCTAACCTGGATGGATGAATATTACAGATATACCGTGACCTGGATGGATAATATTTACAGATATACCGTGACCTGGATGGGATGAATATTACAGATTACCGTGACCTGGATGTTAACGTATAACGACCGGGATATATACAGACCGTTACCTGGAGTGAGTGAATATTACAAATCACCGTGACCTGGATGATGAATATTACAGATATCACCGTTACCTGGATGATGAATATTAAAAAAGATATACTGATACCTGGATGGATGAATATTACAATCTACCGTGTGACCTGGATGGGATGAAACCTTCACAGGATAAATGTAAAATTTACCAGTGTGCCACAGCATAAACACACACACAGCCTACTTCCCCATCTGCTGAAGTTGTATAGTAATTATTAAGACCAGATGTGCATAAAGCTTTATATTGATCAGTTTCCAAAGAGCTGTATGTTTTTGTTACATTCAATGTGAGATCCTGAAAGGAAAGTTGAACTGAATGAATGACGCAGATGCACCTACAATTATTCCGGAAACATTTCAGCAGGTGGATTAGTTCTAGGCCTAATACACTGTAGCTCTCTGGGGACACATGGTTATTTTTTTTATTGGTTTAGAGTTATGCTTACTGCAGCACATGTTTCATACCATTTGTGTGGAAAGCCTTAATTTTTATAAATGCCAAGAAGAATGCACCTACTAATACTAATACTAGTGGCATATTCACCAATGTAACCATTTTCACTCTGCATTTACTATTCTTATCTGACCCTTTCCAATACAAATACAGTACAAATCAGTTTTCTTAAAGATTTTGATAAATTGCTTTATTGATAATACGTTCAAAGATCATGCTGAATGAAGCTGTGTGTGTGTTAACAGCAATGAAATATTGATATAAATGTGTTTTTACATAAGTTCATTTTCTAGAAAACTCAGAAATACACCAGTAAAGGTAAACACAGCAAAGATCTACAAAATAGATAACATCTGTACACAAAGATTGTGTTACTGTTGTTTTTTTGTTTTTTGATTTAAATCAACACAGTCAACTCCAATCACTCACATGATAAAACTTCCAACCACCTTTATCAGCACACCACAACATGGTCCTTGTAGTGTGACCAGCAGCTCCCCCTTGGTGAGCAAACTACAAACTACATCTAACATGAAGTTTATTTATACTTCCCTCTTCCCTAATTTGCCTTTAGGATTTTTTTCAGTTTGTCCTGGTAAAATATTTTACCTTTAGGGAAAAAACACGATTTATTTTAAAGCTTCTGATTACAAACTAATGAAATGATTGCTTTGTATAACCCAGATTTGTATTTAAAGCCATGCTTCTTAACTTGTGCAGTAACAATACATTATCCCCCAACTATCCACAGACTCTAAACATTCCACACGTCTCTGCTATCAGACAGAGAAACCATATTCCAGCAGTCACATTGGATGTCCCTCTAAATTCTTACTGGCTCTTTGTGCTGTTATCTTATTATCTTGTGCGTTTTAAAATTTATATTTTTGCGTGCTACATACCTTTTACCTTAAGTAAACAAACTGCGCACGCTTTATTTTACCGTGTGCGTTCTTACACAACACATAGCTTAAGGTTGGTACACATCGGTGGCTCGCCAGCGTTCACCGTGACATTCGACGGGTACACACCCACCTCTTCGTTTGGCAGGGAACACCATCTGTTTAGCGGGGGTCCCCACATCTGTCTCCCCCTGATACACCCCCCAGGCAGCCATTGTAATAAACCGGACTTGATGAGTCTGTAACGTGTCACAAAAGAACAAGATCTATCTACTCCGGTTGAATGGTCTAGTTCTAGTCTCTCCCTTTTTTCCTGCACTGACCTAGGATCGTGTTCTTGGCAGCCTTTGATGCACATACTACAGGATATTCACTGCAGCAGAACTAAAATAACTTGAAGATGACTGCAAGAAAACCATCATAATCTTCAAAATTCTATCCTCTCCTATCAGTTCTAGGGCACCATACAAAATGGATGCTTTGCTATCAATGGTTCTTTAACACTGAGACCTAAATCACAGAGGACAGGTAACTGGTGCACCTAATAAATAAACGTACTGGTGTGTTTCATTGCAGGGGGATCTAGATAGATGTCACATTGGGCTGCTAAGTGGCAGATGAGATTCAATGTTGATAAATGAAGGTGATGCATTTTGGACTATCCTTGTGCTCTGTGCTCTTATACTATAAATGGCCTGTCTGTTAAGTGAATCCCTGTTGGAAAGGGATCTTGGATTTGGTGTGATAACAAACTTAAGGTAGCAATCAGTGCCAGGGGCCAACAGCCAGGCCAGCATGGTATTGTCTTGTATAAGCGAGGTATGGATTCAGGGAGGAAAATGTAATTCTCCCTCTTTACAAGCATGGTAGGCCTCATTTGGAATATGCATGCAATTTTGGAATCCTGTGTACAAAAAGGACATCTTTGAATTGAAAGAAGGGTTCAGAGAAGGGTCACTAATTAATAGGGATTGAGGGAACTTGAATATGAAGAGAGGAAAAGTTACAATTATGTACGCTGGAGAAAAGGCGGCTTGCGTGGGGATATGATTACTGGTATAAATACATTAACGGTCCATACATAAACTCTCTGGGGCATTGTTCACCAATAGAACATGTCAAAGGACACGAGGACATCCCTTAAGACTTGAAATAAAAGGTTTTAGGTGTCAAGTTGGGAAGGGTTTGTCACTGTGAGAACGTTAACTATGGAACTGTCTTCCAGTGGACGTTGTTATGGCAGGTTCATTGGTCATTTAATAAAAAGCTGGATGAGTTTTCTACAAACAAGGAATGTTACAAGTTACTGGTATTGATCCATAAAGTAAGTTGGGAAGGGTTTGTCACTGTGAGAACGGTAAGCTTGGAACTGTCTTTCTCCAGTGGACGTTGTAATGGCAGGTTCATTGTCAGTTTAATAAAAGCTGATGAGTTTCTACAAACAAGGAATGTTACAATTATGGTATTGATACATAAAGTAGAGTTGGGAAAGGGTTTGTCACTGTGAAACGGTAAAGCTATGGACTGTCTTCCAGTGGACGTTGTTATGGCAGTTCATTGGTCATTTAATAAAAAGCTGGATGAGTTTCTCACACCAAGGAATGTTACAAGTTACTGGTATTGATACATAAAGTAGAGTTGGAAAGGGTTTGTCACTGTGAGAACTGTAAAGCTATGGAACTGTCTTCCGGGACGTTGTTATGGCAGGTTCATTGGTAGTTTAATAAAAAGCTGGATGAGTTCTACAAACAAGGAATGTTACAGTTACTGGGATTGTACTAAAGTAGAGTTGGGAAAGGTTTTCACTGTGAGAACGGTAAAGCTATGGAACTGTCTTCCATGACGTTGTTTGGCAGGTTCATTGGTCAGTTTAATAAAAAGCTGGATGATTTTCTACAAACAAGGAATGTTACATTACTGGATTGAATACATAAAGTAGATGGGAAAGGGTTTGTCACTGTGAGAACGGTAAAGCTATGAACTGTCTTCCAGTGGACGTTGTTATGGCAGGTTCATTGGTCAGTTTATAAAAAGCTGGATGAGTTTCTCTACAAACAAGGAATGTTTACAAGTACGGATATTGATACATAAGTAGAGTTGGGAAGGGTTTTGTCACTGTGAGAACGGTAAAGCTATGGAACGTCTCTTCTCTCAGTGGGGACACGTGTTTTATGGCAGGTTCCTTGGTCAGTTTCAATAAAACGCATCTGGATGAGTTCTACAACAAGGAATGTTACAAGTTACTGGTTGACTCATAAGTTTAGAGTTAGGAAAGGGTTTGTCATTGTGTAGACGGTAAGCTATGCGTGGGAAGTCCTTCCATTGTGCAGTCGTTGTTATGGCAGGTTCATTGTCAGTTCATATTATATACAAAAGCTGGAATGAGTTTCTACACAACAAGGAATGTTACAAGTTACGGGATGATCATAAAGTAGAGTGATCCATGGAAATTTCCCATTTCCCCTTGGAGTCAGGAAGGAATTTTTTTTTCCCCCTTTATACTTCTGGTTGGTTTTTTTTGCCTTCCTCTGGTAAAGTTAGGCAGGTAATGTAGATATTCTAGATTGTGTTGGACTGGATGGACGTATGTCTTTTTCAACCTCAAGACTATCCTGTACTATACTATACGTACTGTAACTTGTACTACTGTCCTGTACTTATCACCTACTGTACTATACCTACTGTACTGTACTATAACTGTACTATAACTTGTACTAATACGTACATACATACTATACCTACTATACGTACTATACTATACTGTACTGTACTCTATACTATACTATATACTATACTGTACTGTACTATACTATACTATACTGTACTGTACTATACTATACTGTACTGTACGAACTATAGCTGTACTGAACTTACTGTACTGTTACTGGCCAAAATATTGGATGGTTTCTACGACCAGTACAGTACAGTACAGTACAGTACAGTATAGTATAGTACAGTACAGTATAGTATAGTACAGTACAGTATAGTATAGTACAGTACAGTATAGTATAGTATAGTACAGTACAGTATAGTATAGTATAGTATAGTACAGTACAGTATAGTATAGTACAGTATAGTAGGTATAGTATAGTATAGTACAGTATAGTACAGTATAGTACAGTATAGTACAGTACAGTAGGTATAGTACAGTAGGATAGATAAAGTTACAGGGACCAGTGACCCGACCTAGCAAGTTACAGCTACGTATAGTGTATAGTACAGGATAGGATCTTGAGGTTGAAATAAGACATAAGTACCCATCCAGTCCAAAACAATCTAGAATATCACATTACCTGCTAACTTTAGCCAGAGGAAGGCAAAAAAAACCAACCAGAATTAAAGGGAAAAAAAATTCCTTCCTGACTCCAAGTGGAAATGGGAAATTCCCTGGATCAACTCTACTGTTATGATCAATCCCAGTAACTTGTAACATTCCTTGTTTTGTAGAAACTCATTCCAGCTTTGTTTTATTAAACTGACCAATGAACCTGCCATAACAACGTTCCACTGGAAGCGATTCCAGTCATAGCTAAAAACCGGTCTCTGCACAATGACAACCCCTTTCCTCCTAAACTTAACGTCAATCCAGATAACTTGTAACATTCCTTTTGTAGAACATACTATCCAGTGCGTTTTTTGAAACTGACCAAGAACCTGCCTAATAAAACACATGAATTGCCACCACTAGAGACGAAGACAGTTCCATAGCTTTACCGTTCTCACAGTGACAAAACCCTTTCCCAATCTACTTATGTATCAATACCGAAACTTGTAACATTCCTTGTTTGTAGAAGAAACTCATCCAGCTTTTTATAAAACTGACCAATGAACCTGCATAACAACGTCCACTGGAAGACAGTTCCTAGCTTTACCGTTCTCACAGTGACAACCCTTTCCCAAATCTACTTATGTTATCAATCCAGTAACTGGTAACATTCCTTGTTTGTAGAAAATCATCCAGCTTTTTATTAACTGACCAATGAACCTGCCAAACAACGTCCACTGGAAGGACAGTTCCATAGCTTTACCGTTCTCACAGTGAAAACCTTTCCCAAACTCACTTTAGTAGAAATCCCAGTAACTGTAACATTCCTGTTTGTAGAAACTCATCCAGCTTTTTATTAAACTGACCAATGAACCTGCCATAACAACGTCCCAGGAAGCAGTTCCATAGCTTTACAGTTCTCACAGTGACAAACCCTTTCCAACTCTACTTTATGTATCATACCAGTACTTGTAACATTCCTGGTGTAGAAACTCATCCAGCTTTTTATTAAAGACCAATGAACTGCCATAACAACGTCCACTGGAAGACGTTCCATAGCTTTACCGTTCTCACAGTGACAAACCCTTTCCCAACTCTACTTTATGTATCAATACCATAACTTGTAACATTCCTTGTTTGTAGAAACTCATCCAGCTTTTTTATAACTGACCAATGAACCTGCCATTAACAACGTCCACTGGGAAGACAGTTCCATAGCTTTACCGTTCTCACAGTGACAAACCCTTTCCCAACTCTACTTTATGGATCAATACCAGTAACTTGTAACATTCCTTGTTGTAGAAACTCATCCAGCTTTTTATTAAACTGACCAATGAACCTGCCATACCAACGTCCACTGGAAGACAGTTCCATAGCTTTACCGTTCTCACAGTGACAAACCCTTTCCCAACTTGAGCCCTAAACCTTTTATCTTCAAGTCTTAAGGGATGTCCTCGTGTCCTCTGACATGTTCTATTGGTGAACAATGCTCCAGATAGTTTATTGTATGGCCCGTTAATGTATTTATACACAGTAATCATATCCCCACGCAAGCGCCTTTTCTCCAGCGTACATAATTGTAACTTTTCCAGTCTCTCTTCATATTCAAGCTCCCCCAATCCCCTTATTAATTTAGTTGCCCTTCTCTGAACCCTTTCCATTTCAAAGATGTCCTTTTTGTACACAGGATTCCAAAATTGCACTGCATATTCCAAATGAGGCCTTACCAATGCTTTGTAAAGAGAGAGAATTACATTTTCCTCCCTTGAATCCATACCTCTCTTTATACAAGACAATACCATGCTGGCTCTGGCTGTTGCCGCCTGGCACTGCTTGCTACCTTTAAGTTTGTTATCCACCAAAACTCCAAGATCCCTTTCCAACAGGGATTCACTTAACACAGAGCCATTTATAGTATAAGTAGCACAAGGATTTTTAAATCCAAAATGCATCACCTTACATTTATCAACATTGAATCTCATCTGCCACTTAGCAGCCCAATGTGACAATCTATCTAGATCCCCCTGCAATGAAACACACCAGTACGTTTATTTTAGGTGCACCAGTTACCTGTCCTCTGTGATTTATCCGTCTCAGTGTTAAAGAACCATTGATAGCAAAGCATCCATTTTGTATTGGTGCCTCTAGAACTGATAGGAGAGGATAGAATTTTGAAGATTTATGATGGTTTTCCTTGCAGTCATCTTCAATGTTTATTTTAGTTCTGCTGCCAGTGAATATCCTGTTAGTATGTGTCATCAAAGGCCTGCCAAGAACCGATCCTTCAGGTCAGTGCAGGAAAAAAGGGAGACTAGACTAGACCATTCACCGGAGTAAATAGATCTTGTTCTTTTGTACACGTTACAGACTCATCAAGCTCCTGGTTTATTTACAATGGCTGCCTGGGGGGTGTATCAGTGGGAGACAGATGTTGGGACCCCCTGCTAAACAGATGGTGTTCCCTCTAAAGGTTTGTACACGTGTGATCGCTGGCGACGCACGATGTGTACCAACCTTAAGCTATGTGTTTGTGTAAGAACGCACACGGTAAAATAAAGCGTGCGCAGTTTGTGTTACTTTAGGTAATAAGGTATGTAGCACGCAAAATATAATTTTAAAACCGCACAGATAATATAGATAACAGCACAAAGAGCCAATAAGAATTTAGAGGGACATCCAATGTGACTGCTGGAATATGGTTTCTCTGTCTGATAGCAGACGTGTGGAATGTTTAGAGTCTGTGGATAGTTGGGGATAATGTATTGTTTACTGCACAAGTAAGAAGCATGGCTTTAAATACAAAATCTGGGTTATACAAAGCAATCACTTTCATTCGTTTGTAATCAGAAGCTTTAAAATAAATCGTTTTTTTTCCCTAAAAGGTAAAATATTTACCAGGACAAACTGAAAAAAATCCTAAAGGCAAATTAGGGAAGAGGGAAGCTATAAATAACTTCATTGTTAGATGTAGTTTTTAGTTTGCTCACAAGGGGGAGCTGCTGGTCACCTACAAGGACCATGTGTGGTGTGCTTGATAAAGGTGGTGGAGTTTTTATCATTGTTGAGTGATTGTGAGTTGCTGTGTTGATTTAAATCAAAAAAAAAAAACAACAGTAACACAATCTTTGTGTACAGCTATTGTTATCTATTTTAGATTCTTTGCTTGTTCCTTTCTGGTTGTATTTCTGAGCTTTCTAGCAAATGAACTATTAATAACACATTTATATCAATATTTCATTGCCTGTTAACACACACAGCTTCTTCAGCATGATCTTTGCACGTCATAAAGTAAAGCAATTTATCAAATCTTTTAAGAAAATGATTGATGTATTGGAAAGGGTCAGATAGAATAGTAAATGCAGATGAAAATTGGTTACATGTTGGTAATCTGGCCACTAGTATTAGTATTAGTAGGTGCATTTACTTCTTTTGCATTTATAAAATATTAAGGCTTTCCCACACAATGTATGAACATGTTCTGCAGTAAGCATTGCCAGTATTAACTTAAACCAATAAAAAATAACCATGTGTCCCCAGAGAGCTACATTGTATTAGGCTAGAACTACATCCACCCTGCTGAAATGTTTCAGGACATAATTGTAGGTGCTTCTGTTCTTCATTCAAGGTTCAACTTTCCTTTCATGGATCTCACTTTGATATTGTAACAAACATCCAGCTCTTTGGAAAACTGATCAATATAAAGCTTTATGCACATCTGGTCTTATAGATTTACTATACACTTCCAGCTGGGGACAGTGTGTGTGTGTTTTACTGCTGTGGCCACATGGTAAATTTACTTTGCTCGCTATTCCTATTACCTGACATTAAAGGAAACCAAAATTTTACATTTATATGCTTGTGAAGGTTCTCATTCATCCAGGTCACGGTCTATCTGTAATATTCATTCATCCAGGTCACGGTATATCTGTAATATTCTGTTAACCCCGTGCACTTGTTGTTTTTGTAATTTATATTAAATGAAATATCATGACTCTTGATGGCAAGGGATAATTATCTTGATGAAGGATTATCATCACTTTTCCCTAGCCCATTACCTCAATACCACCTCTTATGAAATTGTTATTTAGGAAGGGGGTTTCACATGAAACATAAAATATAAATATGTATATATATATATAATAGTATTGTATTACTATATTTATAATATTATTATTTTATATATACTATATATATATATATATATATATATATGAATATTCTACTATATAATATTGACGAAAGCATCCGGACCTGGATGGATGAATTACAGATAGACCGTGACCTGGATGGATGATATACGATTATACCGTGACCCCGGATGAATTAATATTTACAGATATTACCAGTGACCTGGATGAATGAATATTACAGATATACCATGACCTGGATGATGAATATTAAGATATACCGTGACTGGATGGATGAATATTAAGATATACACCGTGACTGGATGGGTGAATATTACAGATTAGACCGTGCCCTGGATGGATGAATATTACAGATATACCGGACTGGATGGATGATATTAAGATAGACAGTTGGACCTGGATGGATGAATATTACAGATAACCGTGACCTGGATGGATGAATATTACAGATATACCGTGACGCTGGATGGATGAATATTACAGATATCCGTGACTGGATGGATGAATATTACAGATAACCGTGACCTGGATGGGTATGAATATTACAGATACCGTGACCTGGATGGATGATATTCAGATAACGTGACCTGGATGGAGAATATTACAGATAACGTGACCTGGATGGATGAATATTACAGATATAACGTGACCTGGATGGATGAATATTACAGATACACGTGGACCTGGATGGATGAATATTACAGATATACCGTGACCTGGATGAATGAATATTAACAGATATACCGTGACCTGGATGAGATGAATATTACAGATATACCGTGACCTGATGATGGATGATATTACAGATAAACCGTGACCTGGATGGATGATATTACATATATACCGTGACCTGGATGAATGAATATATTACAGATATACCGTGACCTGGATGGATGAATATTACAGATATACCGTTGACCTGGATGATGAATATTACAGATATACCGTGACCTGGATGATGAATATTACAGATAGACCAGGGTACCTTGGGATGGTGAATATTACAGATAACCGTGACCGGGATGGATGAATTACAATATACCGGACCTGGAGATGATTTACGAGATATACGTGACCTGGATGGATGAATATTACAGATATACCGTGACCTGGATGGATGAATATTACAGATATACCGTGACCTGGATGGATATATTCATCCATCCAGGTCACGGAATATCTGTAATATTCATCCATCCAGGTCACGGTATATCTGTAATATTCATCCATCCAGGTCACGGTATATCTGTAATATTCATCCATCCAGGTCACGGTATATCTGTAATATTCATTCATCCAGGTCACGGTCATATCTGTAATATTCACATACCAGGTCACGGTATATCTGTAATATCATTCATCCAGGTCACGGTAATCTGTAATATTCATCCATCCAGGTCACGGTCTGATACTGTAATATATACCATCCAGGTCACAGGTTATATCTGTATATTCATTCATCCAGGTCACGTATAGCTGTAATATCATCCATCCAGGTCAGGTATATCTGTAATATTCATCCATCCGGTCACGGTCTATACTGTAATTATCCATCCAGGTCACGGTATATCTGTATATATCATCCATCCAGGTCACGGTTATCTGTAATATTCATCCATCCAGGTCCCGGTTATCTGTAATATTCATCCATCCAGGTCACGGTTTATCTGTAATATTCATTCATCCAGGTCACGGTTATCTGTAATATTTCATCCATCCAGGTCACGGTATATCTGTTAATATTCATCCATCCACGGTCACGGTATATCTGTAATATTCATCCATCCAGGTCACGGCTCATATCTGTAATATTCATCCATAGGTCACGGTATCTGTAATATTCATCCATCCAGGGTCACGGTATATCTGTAATATTTCATCCATCCAGGTCACTGGTCTATCTGCTAATATCACCCATCCAGGTCACCGGTAGTATTCTGTAATATTCATCCATCCAGGTCACGGTATATCTGTAATATTCATCCATCCAGGTCACGGTATATCTGTAATATTCATCCATCCAGGTCACGGTATATCTGTAATATTCATCCATCCAGGTCACGGTCTATCTGTAATATTCATCCATCCAGGTCACGGTCTATCTGTAATATTCATCCATCCAGGTCACGGTCTATCTGTAATATTCATCCATCCAGGTCACTGTATATCTGTAATATTCATCATCCAGTCACGGTATATCTGTAATATTCATCCATCCAGTCACGGTATATCTGTAATATTCATCCTCCAGGTCACGGTATATCTGTATATTCACCATCCAGGTCCACGTATATCGTGGATTCATAGATCAACTGGACGTTGCGCTAGCATCCGACGGCTTTCTCATTCAGAATGACTTTACAAGAATCTGTGGCAATTATGTACCTGGAGAAACTCCCAATTAGCCATATCCAGCCAGGTGTTAAGGGCGTTGATTGGATAGTGGCTAAGAGGTGTTTATAGAACGCCCAGTGTAAGTGTCAAAACAGCATTGTACATGGCAGACAGTGGTGTCGCCCCCCCCACCTCTATTTAGGCTTCGGTTTCTTTATTTTCACATAAATGGCCTCCTTGACCCCTCTCTTGACCGTCACGTTCCTTTTGCCAAATGTTAACATTACAATCTTCAAGGTACTGTACTTTATCCTTAAGATGCAGGTAGTATTATATATATATATCATATATATATATATATATATATAGAATATACTATATATAAATAATATTATATTATATTTTATGTTTCATGTGAAACCCCCTTCCTAAATAACAATTTCCATAATGAGGTGGTATTGAGGTAATGGGCTTAGGGAAAAGTGATGATATATCACTTTTCATCAAGAGTAATTATCCTCTTGCCATCAAGAGTCATGATATATTTTCATTTAATATAAATTACAAAAAACAAGTGCACTGGGTTAACAAAACTGTTTCACTTAAGTAAAGCTAATTTTATACTATTAAAAGAATCACTCCAGCTCATGGTGGGTGGGGGGATACTGAACAGAAGTGGACTGCTTTTAAAGGGACAGGGACCTCTTTCCTCATGTTCCCTGTTTCAAACACTTGTATATTTCATGATGCCCATATTTATTTATGTATTTATAAATACCCTTGTACGACTTTTTGTATTCTATATTGTACAGCGCTGCATTCCCTAGTGGAGCTATATAAATAAACATATATATACATATTAAACACTTACATTTCTTAATTCAAAACTTTAGACCTTCTGGACCCTTCTTCTTGCCTTTGTGCATGGAAAATATACGGAAGACAAGCAGAAGGCAGCCGTGGGAACGAGGGCTGGTAAGTAGATTTAGCTGCCGATTTGAAGCAATTTGACCATGCGAGGTCTAGGTTATGGGGAGTTTCTACTGCACCCAAGAATTTTTGTTTAGGGGTACACATACCCTTCAAGAGAGCGTTGTCCAGATTTATCTGGACCAGTGTCTCGTCCTTTAAGATGAGACACTGAGATGAGACACGTTTGTCTGGCGATATTCCTCTGGACGGTAGGGAAGATTATGAAAACTGTTACAGAATTAGTCCCAAGAACTGACTCTTAGTCAGCATAGATTCATAAGAATTTTTTTTTTATCAAAATAGCAATAAGAGGTGAGTAAGAATTCTGCTGCATCCTCTGGTACCGACATGATCCACGTTTCCTTCAACTGTACACACATTTGGCTGGATGTAATCTGTGCCTGTCCGAAGGGCAGCAGAACGCTGGGTTCTCTCCTGGCTCCTGACTGTTCTTTACCTCCCGTTGAATATGAATATTGAGTGGAGATACCCAGTACAGAGGGCTATGTCTTCAGGGGTGCCCCTACCATGAAGCAAATTGAAACATTTGCTCAGGGCGCGCCGCTACGGAACAATCAAAAGGCGTCACTTAAAAAAAAAATCCTCCATCCTGCAATACTGCATTTCAGCACCAGTTCACCAATCAGTGTTAAGTCAGCCCTCTGGTCGACCAATCAGTGTTAGTCAGCCCACCACACCCACCTCCACAAGCCACGCCTATGTTCCTTGATGAAGCCACACCCACTTAACGTGTCACCTCCCGTCTGCTGATAGGCGCATTTAAAATTGTTTCAGGTGTCAAAAACCCTAGGAACACCCCTGTATGTCTTTAGTACAATTACAATGCTGTTAAGTAAAGAAGTAGAAGAACCAGACCATGATTTACTTTCTTTTCTCAACCTTAGATTAATAACCGTTATGGCCTGAAGGGTACGGGAGCTGCAGTGGAACATTTTCTTACAATACTCACTAAGGGCTAGACCACACTAGCGTCTTTTTTGTGCGATTGCGCTCGCTGATATTATTATATTAAAATTGCGGCGCTGATATTATTATATTAAAATCGCGGCGCTGATATTATTATATTAAAATTTCGGTGCGATTTCAGGTGCAATGCTATTGCACATCCGTTTGCGTTTTGGTAGCGCGTACGATCATCATTTTTAAGCGAAATCCCATGCGTTCCCATATCTTAAAGGTAAAATTGCCAACGCATGGAAATTGCTTATTAGATTCTGTATCTAACCCTATTATGTATTAGACATTCTGGAATCTGAGCCAGAACCTGTTCGGTACCTTAGCACGGTAACGTCCCAACTTTGGCAGATTTCGTTACTTTTTACAATAGCAAACCAAGGTAAAGAGGATGTGAAAACCTTTTGAGAGCCTGAGAGAAAACCAATGTAGGACTAACCTGTTATGCAACAAAATTAACATGACCTTTATGGCCTTTTAAAGCTGAAAACCCTTTATACACAGGTTAGAACATGTTGCTTATTTATACCGAGCAGTTTACATGTAAAACATACAATGTATTCCCTGTAACGGACTAATGATGGGGGAGAATACAGGGGCTGATGCAGGAAGAGCTACAACAATTTTCTTGTGTCATTAATTTGCATCAACCAATCAGATGTTATTTAACTGCAGTAACCTGCTAAAGGGACAACATCTGATTGGCACGGGCAAATCTTGTTGGCCCATTAAATTTCATATCCAATATTCACAATAATGTGAAAGGGGTTGACTGTAAATTTTCATATCCAATGTGTGTTAGACCCTTTATGGACCATTCGGACACCCCTGAAAAAGTACAGTTTAATACAACAGGCTATAAATGATAATTAAAGGACAATTACCATTTCCCCGATCCGCTCCTGCAAAGTACCCAGGGTGAGGACCTAAAAAGCTAAGTCCTCACCTCTGGGTACTTTACAAAAGTCCTGCACTACTTACTGGTAATCTCCCTCGTCGCTCCGGTCGGATCCTCCCCACTGGCACTGTCAGTGACAGTCCGGGAGGCAGCCAATGGGAAGACACGCCTCCTTGCAGAACACATCTTCCCATTGGCTGCCTCGCGACCTGTCACTGACAGTGCCAGAGGGGAGGATCGGACCGGAGGGACGAGGGAGATTACAAGTAGTGCAGGACTTTTATTAAGTACCCAGAGGTGAGGACTTAGCGTTTTAGGTCCTCACCCTGGTACTTTGCAGGAGTGGTGGGGAAATGAACGAGGGGGAGGTGAGTATAATTGTCCTTTAAAGGATGACATTTTAGATAACATTAAGTAAAGTGACCGACTAGGAAAGGTATTTCCTATTTGTGAAATGAACTATAACAAGGTATGTACGGTTAATGATGTCAGACTTGTTTTATTTTTAGTACAGTTTCAGGTTCTGTTCTGTATTGATTGATTGGTTGATTCGTTCATCATCCAATGCCAAGAAACCTTCCTATATAACTAAGCAGCTACGGCTGTTGGGTCTCGGATCCTTATTTTTGCAATATAAAAGGTTCATATCGCTGTGATATCCATTTATTTGACCTGCAAGCTTTAGCGGCTACATCAGAACGTTTCCACAGCTACTTTGCTTTAAGCGAACATTTCGTAGGTAATCAGGTGTGACCAGTCTTGTGAGCACTTCTCACATTTCCCAGGTTTATAAATGTTCGCTTTGAACCTCTTCATCTGAAACCAAACACTTGTGAGTATGTCGCCTTAGGTGATTGATTGTGTAATGCACCGTCCTGGCTGGATCTCCATTTATTGCTGGGATGGTTTTTGTGTTTACGTGTCGCTCTCCTCCTATTCTGGATGTAACTGTTGCTTTATTTCCCTTTGTGTTCGCTATGGAACATCTGAGCTTTTGACCCCTGTCACAGGCTCAGAAGTAGAGCTGACAGACGGTCAAACTCCCCTTGCTTTTGGTTCAATGACAGCAGAGTACGGGGCGGGACAAGGAATGAGCTACTCACATACGAAAGTCATTGTATATTACAGGGAATAATGTGGAACAAATTTTCTCTATTTTCACTCTCATTGGATGGGGTTGGGATTTGCTGTTCTGTAAGGTTTCATGCTTAACCCCACATTGATGTTTTAGCTTTTTTTGCAGATGGGGGGTTGGTGCGTTTTCCCAGTAATGATCTTTGCAGCTCTGTCCTGTGTTCTGTTTGAGGTTGTGATACCTCTCAGGCCGTTAAAGTTCTCACCAAGTCACATTTCTAAATGTGGGTTTTCACTTTCTCACTTCTAACCTGCAGCCTCTGAGTCACAATTGCCTGTGTGTTTGTGGGAGCTGTCGGTGTCATGTAGGGGGCAGGTGCAACCCTGTGGAGTTTGTTGTTGATTACAAAGTGATATGATGGTTAACCCATACCGTGTTTACCATATTAAAATAACACAGAACATATAAAATTAATTTTACAGTGACCTGAAAACAGTTCATACAAAGAGACACAATATTAAAGGGGAACTGTGGTCCAAAAATGACTTTAGGTAAAATGATAGGAATTGCTCTCCTGAGCGTTTTTGCAATTTATTTCCATTGTTTATTTTGCATAGTTTTGAGATATTTACATTTTTGTGTGTGAAATGGCAGCAGCATCACCAGGTCCCCTGCACTTCCTGCTTCCTGGTCTGAAACCTGTCAGTCAATCTGCCCTGTGTCTCCTCCTCCCTTTTGCAGCCCCTCTGGTCCCTCCCACTCATGGACCCCATGGTCCCTGCAGTTGCAGGCCCCATGTGGCCCCGTGTGTGCCGTGGCCCAGCCAACCCGTGGGTGCCTAAGCCCCGCCCACTCATGGGTGCATAAGCTCCGCCCCTCGCGGGTGCCATGGACCACTCAGCCCCCCCCTCTCTACTGAGAACTCTGCCTGAAAAGGCTGTTTTCACATAGTGGGAGAGAAGGGCTGTAGATTCCCTTACCTTCTCTGTCAGGACTTCACACAGCAGAGAGGAGGAGGGACTTCCTGTCTCACTCACACACTGAGGGAGTCTGAGGCTGTGCTTGCCGGCGGCACTGTGCAGGAGAAGCCTTAGGAATGTCACATGTCAGCCTCCCACCCATTAACTTTCTAGTCAGTCATTTCTGTATATCTTGGGCTGCGAAGCACGTAGAGAGGTGGTTGATGACTTGTTTTAAAGCTAGGAAACTGGCCTTTCATTGGAGATCATTGTTTGGAGATCACAGTTCCCCTTTAAGATCTTTAATGCAGACACTCTATCATTCTAAAACTTGCAGCGTACATACTGTAAAGGTGTGTAACATATCACATTGATGGAAATCAAGGATATTACAATTACGAATGGGGAACTTGCTGTTGTTCTACGTCTGGCTTTAAAGAGATTCTGGGAAATGTAGAACAATAGTTCCCTGAAAACCCCTTTATTCAGCCCTGTGTGCATGTAATTCATTCTAATTCTCCATATGAAATCACGTTACAAATCTGATGAAGGACTGACCATTCCTATCATTGAACTGCTTATGGACAGTGGGTGCTAAATGTAGATATATCCGCATACTCCTTTATCATGTCTCTATATACTGTATTTTCATATATTGTATAACTTTATTCTTTCTGGTTCCTGAAATAAAACCTATTAAAGTTAGAAAAAGCTTTATGTGTCCCGTCTTAAGACTTATATTGTGTCACTGTAGTAAAGTATAGATTCACTCTAGAACACCAAGGCTCCAATAACCAGTAGGTGCAGTCCTCCAAACACCCATTGCCCTGCAATCCAACATCAAATTTAAAGTACGAGGAGCACTCTACATCAGTGTATCAAAAACTACATGTTGTTTGCACACCAAATTTTGATACACTGATATAGTGTGCGCCTCTTTGACGTTATATTGTATCACTTTCTGTTCAGTCTGGTTCCTGTCAATTGTTATGTGACAGGAGTGAGACTGGACACATTATGACCCTTTGGGTGAGGGATTTATAAGGAACTGCAGGGATGTCAGGTGATATTTTCAAAAGGCTGTATCTTAAACTGATGGATGATATATGGCCAAACATGGGTAATACTTTTCATGAATCTCTAGATCCTATTGCCAGACAATTATACCCAACCTGCCTTGACACGCATGTCACCAACAGGTTCGCTGGGAGATCTTTCATTCTGGGTTACACTATGAATAGTTAATAGTTTCCATCAGGGTTTGAACACAAACACATCTTGCTCTTTGTTTGACTCTCCTGCTGTGACAGGCTCTTCACTTTATATTAACCCAGTGACAGGCTGGTACATCTCTCTGTGTCTCTCTCCAAGTACTTGATAGACAACTCCCATCCTGACATGGCAAAGCTCACACACCTCTCATTAGCATGCTGATAGGCTCGCACACCTCTCCTCCTCTAGCGGATGGCTCAGTAGCACATTTAGTTCTCTCCACACACACACACACACACACACACACACACACACACACACTCACTCTAAGTTGTTCTTCCCGTCTCTCCTTATTCAGCAGACTCAGTTTTGGCTGGAATCCCCTTTACAGCAGAACAGGTCAAAGACTTTAATCCTGTATTTGTTGTGTGTGTGTGTGCGTGTGTGTGTGTGCGCTGGTGGGAGGGGGAACGTGTCATTGGGTTTTATGTTTTTTGTAGTGGGGTAATTTACAGTTACGTTCTGCAGATATTCAGCACTGCAATAAGTTATCTGTCTAATAGACAGAGGGACACATACTTTATATAAAAGCCAATAGACCGCTGACTGTTAATTGTTAATGGCAATTATAATGTAAATTACACACATATACTCACTATAAGAGCTGGATACGTTACTGGTGTTAATACAAAAAGTTGTTGTTGATTTATAGTTTCTTCTAATTGCTATTTGGATTTTTTTTTGCCTTCCTCTGTATTAGCTGTTGGGTAGGGAATAAAGGTCGGACTAGATGGACGTATGTCTTTATACAACCTCCAATACTATGTTATTATGTAAACGTTATACAGACATTATGGGTAGGGTATAAAGGTTGGACTAGATGGACGTATGTTTTATACAACCTCCAATACTATGTTACTATGTAACGTGATACAGACATTATGGTAGGTTTAAAGGTTGGACTAGATGGACGTATGTCTTTATACAACCTCCAATACTATTACTTGTAACTGTATACAGACATTATGGTAGGGTATAAAGGTTGGACTAGATGGACGTATGTTTTATACAACCTCCAATACTATGTTACTATGTAACTGTTATACAGACATTATGGGTAGGGTATAAAGGTTGGACTAGATGGACTATGTCTTTATACAACCTCCAATACTATGTTACTATGTAACTGTTAGACAGACGTTATGGGTAGGGTATAAAGGGTGGACTAGATGGACCTATGTCTTTATACAACCTCCAATACTATGTTACTGTAACTGTTATACGAACATTATGGGTAGGGTATAAGGTTGGACTAGATGGACGTATGTCTTTATCCAACCTCCATACTATGGTACTATGTAACTGTTATACAGACATTAGGGTGGGTATAAAAGGTTGGCTAGATGACGTATGTCTTTATACAACCTCCAATACTATGTTACTATTTAACTGTTAACAGGCATTATGGGTAGGGTAGGGTATAAAGGTGGACTAGATGGACGTATGTCTTTATACACCTCCAATACTATGTTACTATGTAACTGTTATACAGACATTATGGGTAGGGTATAAAGGTGGACTGATGGATGTATGTCTTTATACACCTCCAATACATGTTACTATGTAACTGTTATACAAGACATTATGGGTAGGGTATAAAGGTTGGACTATGGGACGTATGTCTTTATACAACCTCCAATACTAGGTTACTATGTAACTGTTATACAGACATTATGGGTAGGGTATAAAGGTGGACTAGATGGACATATGTCTTTATACAACCTCCAATACTATGTTACTATGTAACTGTTAGACAGGCATTATGGGTAGGGTATAAAGGTTGGACTAGATTGAGTATGTCTTTTTACAACCTACACTACTATGTACTATGAACTGTTATACAGACATTATGGGTACGGGATAAAGGTAGGACTAGAGGACGTAGTTTTATAACCCCAATAAACTATTGTTACTATGTAACTGTTATACAGACATTATGGGTAGGGTATAAAAGGTGGACTAGATGGACATATGTCTTTATACAACCTCCAATACTATGTTACTATGTAACTGTATACAGACAATTATGGGTAGGGTTAAAGGTTGGAATAGATGGACGTATGTCTTTATACAACCTCCAATACTATGGTACTATGTAACGGTTATACAGACATTAGGGTAGGGTATAAAGGTTGACTAGATGGACGTATGTCTTTATACAACATCCAATACTATGTTACTATGTAACTGTTATACAGACATTAGGGGTAGGGTATAAGTTGGACTAGATGGACGTATGTCTTTATACAACTCCAATACATGTTACTTTGTAACTGTTATACAGACATTATGGGTAGGGTATAAAGGTTGGGACTAGATGGACGTATGTCTTTATACAACCTCCAATACATGTTAATGTAACCGTTATACAGACATTAGGGGTAGGGGTAAAGTTTGGAATAGATGGACTATGTTCTTTATACAACCTCCCAACTATGTTACTATGTAACTGTTATACAGACATTATGGGTAGGGTATAAAGGTTGGACTAGATGGACGTATGTTCTTATACAACCTCCAATACTATGTTACTATGTAACTGTTATACAGACATTATGGGTAGGGTATAAAGGTTGGACTAGATGGAGTATGTCTTTTATACAACCCTCAATACTATGTTACTATGTAACCGTTATACAGACATTATGGGTAGGGTATAAAGTTTGGACTAGATGGAATATGTCTTTATACAACCTCCCATACTATGTTACTTGTAACTGTTATACAGACATTATGGGTAGGGTATAAAGGTGGGAATAGACGACGTATGTCTTTATACAACCTCCAATACTATGTTAATATGTAACTGTAACAGACATTATGGGAGGGTATAAAGTTGGACTAGAGGACGTATGTCTTTATACAACCACAATACTATGTTACTATGTAACTGTTATACAGACATTAGGGTAGGGTATAAAGGTTGGAATAGATGGACGTGTCTTTATACAACCCAATACTATGTTACTATGTAACTGTATACAGACATTATGGGTTAGGGTATAAGGTTGGACTAGATGGACGTATGTCTTTATACAACTCTTATATGTTACTATGTAACGTTATACAGACTAGGTAGGGTAATAAGGTTGGACTAGATGGATGTATGTTCTTTATAACAACCTCCAATACATGTTATATTAAATGTTATACAGAACATTAGGGTAGGGTATAAAGGTTGGGACTAGATAGACATTATGTCTTATAAACCTCCATACTATGTTATATGTAACTGTTATACAGACACATATGGGTAGGGTATAAAGGTGGACTAGATGGACAGTAGTGTCTTTATACAACCTCCAATACTATGTTACTATGTAACTGTTATCCAGACATTTGGTAGGGTATAAAGGTTGGACTAGATAGACGTAGTCTTAACAACCTCCAATACTATGTTATAGTATAGTATAGTATAGTATTTGAGGTGTTGAATAAAGACATACGTCCATCCAGTCCAACCCATCTAGCAATATCCTCATTTCCTGCCTAACTGTTGATCCAGAGAAGGCAAAAAACCCCCACAAATTTATGAAGGGGGAAAAAAATTCCTTCCTGACTCCAAGTGGCAATCGGAAATTTCCCTGGATCAACTCACTTTAGATCAATACCAAGTAATTGCAACATTCCTTGTTTGCAGAAAACTCATCGCTTTTTTTTGAAATGACCATGACTGCCATTACCAACGTCCAGGAAGACAGTTCCATAGACTTACCGTTCTTCACAGTGAAAAACCCTTTCCAGAGCTTGAACCTAAAACTTTTTTTCTTCAAGTCTTAAGGGATGTCCTCGTGTCTTTGACATGTTCTTGGTGAACAATGCCCCAGATAGTTTATTGTATGGCCAGTAATGTATTTATACACAGTAATCATATCCCCACGCAAGCGCCTTTTTCCAGGTACATAATTGTAACTTTTCCGTCTTCTTTATATTCAAGCTCCCCACATCCCCTTATTAATTTAGTGCCCTTCTTGAACACCCTTTCCATTTCAAAGATGTTCCTTTTGTTACACAGGATTCCAAAAATGCACGCATATTCCAAAGAGGCCTTACCAATGCTTGTAAAGAGGGAGAATTACATTTTCCTCCCTTGAATCCATACCTCGCTTTATACAAGACAATACCATGCTGGCCTGGCTGTTCCGCCTGGCAACACAGCAGAGTAATGTTGAACTGTAAACAGACATTATGGGTAGGGTTGGGTATAAAGGTTGGACTAGATGGACGTAGTTTTATACAACCTCCAATACTATGTACTATGTAACTGTTATACAGACATAGGTAGGGTATGAAGGTTGGAATAGATGGACTGTATCTTTATACAACACTCCATTTACTATGTTACTATGTAAACGGTTATACAGACATAGGAGGGTATAACGTGTTGGACTAGAGGGATGTATGTCTTTATACAACCATCCAATACTATGTTACTATGTAACTGTTATACGACATAGGTAGGGTTATAAAGGTTGGACTAGATGGACAGATGTCTTTATACAACCTCCAATACTATGTTGACTATGTAACTGTTATACAGACATTATGGTGAGGGTTGAACTAAAGGTTGGACTAGATGGACGTATGTCTTTATACAACCTGCAATGCTATGTTACTATGTAACTGTTAGACAGACATTATAGGTAGGGTATAAAGTTTGGACTAGATGGACTATGTCTTTATACAACCTCCAATACTATGTTACTATGTAAACTGTTATACAGACATTATGGGTAGGGTATAAAGGGTTGGACTAGATGGACGTATGTCTTTATACAACCTCCAATACTATGTTACTGATAACTGTTATACGAACATTATGGGTAGGGTATTAAGGTTGGACTAGATGGACGTATGTCTTTATCCAACCTCCATACTATGTACTATGTAACTGTTATACGACATTAGGGTGGGTATAAAGGTTGGCTAGATGACGTATGTCTTTATACAACCTCCAATACTATGTTACTATTTAACTGTTAGACAGGCATTATGTAGGGTAGGGTATAAAGGTTGGACTAGATGGACGTATGTCTTTATACACCTCCAATACTATGTTACTATGTAACTGTTATACAGACATTATGGGTAGGTATAAAGGTTGGACTAGATGGAGTATGTCTTTATACAACCTCCAATACTATGTTACTATGTAACTGTTAACAGACATTATGGGTAGGGTATAAAGGTTGGACTGATGGGACGTATGTCTTATACAACCTCCAATTACTAGTTACTATGTACTGTTATACAGACATTATGGGTAGGGTATAAAGGTGGACTAGATGGACATATGTCTTTATACAACCTCCAATACTATGTTACTATGTAACTGTTAGACAGGCATTATGGGTAGGGTATAAAGGTTGGACTAGATTGATGTATGTCTTTATTACAACCTACACTACTATGTACTATGAACTGTTATACAGACATTATGGGTACGGGATAAAGGTGGACTAGATGATTAGTTTATACCCATTTAAACTTATGTTACTATGTAATAACTGTTATACAGCAACATTATGGGTAGGGTATAAAGGTGGACTAGATGGACATATGTCTTTATACAACCTCCAATACTATGTTACTATGTAACTGTTATACAGACATTATGGTAGGGTTAAAGGTTGGAATAGATGGACGTATGTCTTTATACAACCTCCAATACTATGGTACTATGTAACGGTTATACAGCATTAGGGTAGGGTATAAAGGTTGACTAGATGGACGTATGTCTTTATACAACATCCAATACTATGTTACTATGTAACTGTTATACAGACATTAGGGTAGGGTATAAAGGTTGGACTAGATGGACGTATGTCTTTATACAACATCCAATACTCATGTACTGTGTAACTGTTATACAGGACATTATGGGTAGGGTTATAAAGGTTGGACTAGATGGACGTATGTCTTTATACAACCTCCAATACATGTGCTAATGTAACCGTTATACAGACATTAGGGTAGGGGTAAAGTTTGGACATAGATGGACGTATGTCTTTATACAACTCCATACTATGTTATAGTAACTGTTATACAGACATTATGGGTAGGGTATAAAGGTTGGACTAGAATGGACGTATGTTTTATACAACCTCCAATACTATGTTACTATGTAACTGTTATACAGACATTATGGGTAGGGTATAAAGGTTGGACTAGATGGACGTATGTCTTTTATACAACCTCCAATACTATGTTACTATGTAACCGTTATACAGACATTATGGGTAGGGTATAAAGTTTGGACTAGATGGACATATGTCTTTATACAACCTCCCATACTATGTTACTTGTAACTGTTATACAGACATTATGGGTAGGGTATAAAGGTGGACTAGACTGACGTATGTCTTTATACAACCTCCAATCATGTTAATATGTAACTGCTAGACAGACATTATGGTAGGGTATAAAGTTGGACTAGACGGACGTATGTCTTTATTACAACCTCAATACTATGTTACTATGTAACTGTTATACAGACATTATGGGTAGGGTATAAAGGTTGGACATAGATGGACGTACGTCTTTATACAACCCAATACTATGTTACTATGTAACTGTTATACAGACATTATGGGTAGGGTATAAGGTTGGACTAGATGGACGTATGTCTTTATACAACCTCCATTATATGTTACATTGTAACTGTTATACAGACATAGGTAGGGTATAAAGGTTGGACTAGATGGATGTATGTCTTTATACAACCTCCAATACTATGTTACTATGTAACATGTTATACAGACATTAGGGTAGGGTATAAAGGTTGGGACTAGATAGACGAGTTATGTCTTATACAACCTCCAATATACTATGTTAATATGTAACTGTTATACAGAACATATGGGTAGGGTATAAAGGTGGACTAGATGGACAGTATGTCTTATACAACCTCCAATACATTGTTACTATGTAACTGTTATCAGACATTTGGGTAGGGTATAAAGGTTGGATAGATAGACGTAGTCTTATACAACCTCCAATACTATGTTATAGTATAGTATAGTATAGTATTTGAGGGTTGAATAAAGACATACGTCCATCCAGTCCAACCCATCTAGCAATATCCTCATTTCCTGCCTAACGTTGATCCAGAGAAGGCAAAAAACCCCCCAAATTTATGAAGGGGAAAAAAATTCCTTCCTGACTCCAAGTGGCAATCGGAAATTTCCCTGGATCAACATCACTTTATGTATCAATACCAAGTAATTGCAACATTCCTTGTTTGCAGAAAACTCACAGACGTTTTTTTTGAAATGACCAATGACTGCCATTACAACGTCCAGGAAGACAGCTTCCATAGCTTACCGTTTCTTCACAGTGAAAACCCTTTCCGCAGCTTGAAGCCTAAACTTTTTTTCTTCAAGTCTTAAGGGATGTCCTCGTGTCTTTGACATGTTCTCTGGTGATACAATGCCCCAGATAGTTTATTGTATGGCAGTAATGTATTTATACACAGTAATCATATCCCCACGCAAGCGCCTTTTATCCAGGTACATAATTGTAACTTTCCGCTTCTTTCATATTCAAGTCCCCCATCCCTTATTAATTTAGTTGCCCTTCTTGAAACCCTTTCCATTTCAAAGATTGTTCCTTTTGTACACAGGATTCAAAAATGCACTGGGCATATTCCAAAGAGCCTTACCAACTGCTTGTAAAGAGGGAGAATTACATTTTCCTCCCTTGAATCCATACCTCGCTTTATACAAGAAATACCATGCTGGCCTGGCTGTTCCGCCTGGCAAACAGCAGTATGTAATGTTGGAACTGTGAAACAGACATTATGGGTAGGTTGGGTATAAAGGTTGGACTAGATGGACGTATGTTTTATACAACCTCCAATACTAGTGTACTATGTAACTGTTATACAGACATAGGTAGGTATAAAGGTTGGATAGATGGACAGTATGTCTTTATACAACCTCCATTACTATGTTACTATGTAAACGTTATACAGACATTAGGAGGGTATAAGTTGGACTAGATGGATGTATGTCTTTAATACAACCTCCAATACTATGTACTATGTAAACTGTTATACGACATAGGGTAGGGTTATAAAGGTTGGACTAGATGGACGATGTCTTTATACAACCTCCAATACGTAGTGACTATGTAACTGTTATACAGACATTATGGGTGAGGGTTATAAAGTGTTGGACTAGATGACGTATGTCTTTATACAACCTCCAATACTATGTTACTATGTAACGGTTATACAGACTATGGGGGTAGGTTCTAAAGGTTGGACTAGATGGACGATGTCTTTATACAACCTCCAATACTATGTTACTATGTTACCGTTATACAGACATATAGGGTCGGGTTTAAACGGTTTGGACTAGATTGGACCATACTGTCTTATACAAACCATCCAATACTATGGTACTATTGTAAACTGTTATACAGACATATGGGTAGGGTATAAAGGTTGGACTAGATGGATGTCTTTATACAACCTCCAATACTATGTTACTATGTAACTGTTATACAGACATAATGGGTAGGGTATAAAGGTTGGACTAGATGGACCTATGTCTCTTTATACAACCTCCAATACTATGTTACTGTGTAACTGTTATACGAACATTATGGGTAGGGTATATAAGGTGGACTAGATGGACGTATGTCTTTATCCAACCTCCAATACTATGGTACTATGTAACTGTTATACGACTTAGGGGTAGGGTATAAAGGTTGGGCTAGATGACGTATGTCTTTATACAACCTCCAATACTATGTTACTATTTAACTGTTAGACAGGCCATTATGGTGGGTAAGGGTATAAAGGTGGACTAGATGGACGTATGTCTTTATACACCTCCAATACTATGTTACTATGTAACTGTTATACAGACATTATGGGTAGGTATAAAGGGTTGGACTAGATGGATGTATTCTTTATACACTCCAATACATGTTACTATGTAACTGTTATACAAGACATTATGGGTAGGGTATAAAGGTTGGACTAGATGGACGTATGTCTTTATACAACCTCCAATACTAGTTACTATGTAACTGTTATACAGACATTATGGGTAGGGTATAAAGGTGGACTAGATGGACATATGTCTTTATACAACCTCCAATACTATGTTACTATGTAACTGTTAGACAGGCATTAGGGTAGGGTATAAAGGTTGGACTAGATTGATGTATGTCTTTTATACAACCTACACTACTATGTACTATGAACTGTTATACAGACATTATGGGTACGGGATAAAGGTAGGACTAGAGGAGTAGTTTATAACCCCAATTTAAACTTATGTTACTATGTATAACTGTTATACAGACATTATGGGTAGGGTATAAAGGTCGGACTAGATGGACATATGTCTTTATACAACCTCCAATACTATGTTACATGTAACTGTTATACAGACATTATGGTAGGGTTAAAGGTTGGAATAGATGGACGTATGTCTTTTATACAACCTCCAATACTATGGTACTATGTAAACGGTTATACAGACATTAGGGTAGGGTATAAAGGTTGACTAGATGGACGTATGTCTTTATACAACATCCAATACTATGTTACTATGTAACTGTTATACAGACATTATGGGTAGGGTATAAAGGTTGGACTAGATGGACGTATGTCTTTATACAACTCCAATACTATGTTACTGTGTAACTGTTATACAGACATTATGGGTAGGGTATAAAGGTTGGACTAGATGGACGTATGTCTTTATACAACCTCCAATACATGTGCTAATGTAACCGTTATACAGACATTGGGGTAGGGGTAAAGTTTGGACATAGATGGACATATGTCTTTATACACCTCCCATACTATGTTACTAGTAACTGTTATACAGAATTATGGGTAGGGTATAAAGGTTGGACTAGAATGGACGTATGTTTTATACAACCTCCAATACTATGTTACTATGTAACTGTTTATACAGACATTATGGGTAGGGTATAAAGGTTGGACTAGATGGACGTATGTCTTTTATACAACCTCCAATACTATGTTACTATGTAACCGTTATACAGACATTATGGGTAGGGTATAAAGTTTGGACTAGATGGACATATGTCTTTATACAACCTCCCATACTATGTTACTCTGTAACTGTTATACAGACATTATGGGTAGGGTTATAAAGGTGGGAATAGACGCACGTATGTCTTTATACAACCTCCAATACTATGTTACTATGTAACTGCTAGACAGACATTATGGTAGGGTATAAAGTTGGACTAGACGGACGTATGTCTTTATTACAACCTCAATACTATGTTACTATGTAAACTGTTATACAGACATTATGGGTAGGGTATAAAGGTTGGAGATAGATGGACGTACGTCTTTATACAACCCAATACTATGTTACTATGTAACTGTATACAGACATTATGGGTTAGGGTATAAGGTTGGACTAGATGGACGTATGTCTTTATACAACCTCCATTACTATGTTACTATGTAACTGTTATACAGACATAGGTAGGGTATAACGGTTGGACTAGATGGATGTATGTCTTTATACAACCTCCAATACTATGTTACTATGTAACTGTTATACAGACATTATGGGTAGGGTATAAAGGTTGGGACTAGATAGAGAGTATGTCTTATACAACCTCCTATACTATGTTATATGTAACTGTATACAGAACATATGGGTAGGGTATAAAGGTGGACTAGATGGACGTATGTCTTTATACAACCTCCAATACATTGTTACTATGTAACTGTTATACAGACATTATGGGTAGGGTATAAAGGTTGGACTAGATGGACGTATGTCTTTATACAACCTCCAATACTATGTTACTATGTATAGTATTGGAGGTTGAATAAAGACATACGTCCATCCAGTCCAACCCATCTAGCAATATCCTCATTTCCTGCCTAACTGTTGATCCAGAGAAGGCAAAAAACCCCCACAAATTTATGAAGGGGGAGAAAAAATTCCTTCCTGACTCCAAGTGGCAATCGGAAATTTCCCGTGGATCAACTCACTTTAGTATCAATACCAAGTAATTGCAACATTCCTTGTTTGCAGAAAACTCATCAGCTTTTTTTTGCCAAATGACCCATGACTGCCATTACAACGTCCAGGAAGACAGTTCCATAGACTTACCGTTCTCACAGTGAAAAACCCTTTCCGAGCTTGAAGCCTAAAACTTTTTTCTTCAAGTCTTAAGGATGTCCTCGTGTCTTTGACATGTTCTCTTGGTGAACAATGCCCCAGATAGTTTATTGTATGGCCAGTTAATGTATTTATACACAGTAATCATATCCCCACGCAAGCGCCTTTTCTCCAGCGTACATAATTGTAACTTTCCAGTCTTCTTTATATTCAAGCTCCCCCATCCCCTTATTAATTTAGTTGCCCTTCTCTGAAACCCTTTCCATTTCAAAGATGTTCCTTTTGTACACAGGATTCCAAAATGCACTGCATATTCCAAATGAGGCTTACCAATGCTTGTAAAGAGGGAGAATTACATTTTCCTCCCTTGAATCCATACCTCGCTTTATACAAGACAATACCATGCTGGCTCTGGCTGTTCCGCCTGGAACACAGCAGTAGTAATGTTGAACTGTAAACAGACATATATGAGGTAGGGTTGGGTGATAAAGGTTGGGACTAGATAGGAGTATGTTTTATACAACCCCAATACTATGTACTATGTAACTGTTATACAGACATAGGGTACGGTATAAGGTTGGACTAGATGGACGTATGTCTTTATACAACCTCCATACTATGTTACTATGTAACGTTATACAGACATAGGTAGGGTATAAGTTGGACTAGAGAGTATGTCTTTATACAACCTCCAAACTATGTACTATGTAAACTGTATACAGACATAGGTAGGGTTATAAAGGTTGGACTAGATGGACGTATGTCTTTATACAACCTCCAATACTAGTACTATGTAACTGTTATACAGACATTATGGTAGGGTATAAAGGTTGGACTAGATGACGTATGTCTTTATACAACCTCCAATACTATGTTACTATGTAACGTTATACAGACTTATGGGGGTAGGTTTAAAGGTTTGGACTAGATGGACGATGTCTTTATACAACCTCCAATACTATGTTACTATGTTAACTCGTTATACAGACATTATAGGGTAGGGTATAAAGTTTGGACTAGATGGACGTATGTCTTATACAAACCTCAATACTATGTACTATTGTAACTGTTATACAGACATATGGGTAGGGTATAAGTTGGACTAGATGGACGTATGTCTTTATACAACCTCCAATACTATGTTACTATGTAACTGTTATACAGAACTTATGGGTAGGGTAATAAAGGTTGGACTAGATGGACGTATGTCTTTTATAACAACCTCCATACTATGTTTACTATGTAAAATGTTATACAGACATATGGGTAGGGGTATAAAGGTTGGACTCGATGGACGTATGTCTTTATACAACCTCCATTACTATGTTACTATGTAACTGTTATACAGACATTATGGGTAGGGTATAAAGGTTGGACTAGATGGACGTATGTCTTTATACAACCTCCAATACTATGTTACTATGTAACTGTTATACAGACATAGGCAGGGTATAACGGTTGGACTAGATGGATTTACGTCTTTATTCAACCTCAATTACTTTGTAACTATGTCAATCAGTTGGCAATCCCTTTAAAACACAAACATTGTATTAATTTAGTCATGCATCGTTATAATTAACTCCTACAAAGCCTTGTAATATGGAGATTTCATTAATGTTTGGGCTTAATCAGTCCACAAGATGACTTTTATTCTGACACAGTCTCCTAGATATTGCTTTAAATCTGCCATGTGTGGCTGAGTGATTGGGATTGGTATAACAATGTAGTAGAAGGCTGTGGCCACACTACACGCACTAATCGTTGGACAAGATGGATGAATGGTCCCCATTGTACATTTTCGGATTTTTATACATCTGCTAATTTTTTCCTGATTCTTTATATTTAAATATATTTACAATTTTCCGAAATCTAAGCTTTTCACCCCCCCCCCCCCCCCCAAAAACCCCCAACAACAACAGAAAACCAGTAATGAAGCAGGTTTCCGTTTCCCAGCGATGGGTAGAGAATGCTGGGAATTGTAGGTCGGCTATAAATAGTGATCTCCACGCTGACCAATCTTTGTGATGAATAATGTATGTGACCTTTCAATTGCTATGGTTCTGAGTGGCTTTTAAAGACACTCAGCTGCTCCTGGTATCCCCCATTTATTTCCACCATCCCTATAAAGACACAAGACTAATTTATATCTGTATCCACCTGTACTGTGTCTCCTAAGCAAGTCCGTACGTGTTGCTTTGTTGGTCCTGTACTAGTGATATTAATAGCTGGTGAAGAAAGGCCTGAGCCCTATTAATAGCTTTGGGAGTCTTTTTACTAGTTCTGGTTGAAATCTTCTTATTGTCACATTAACCCTTTAACTGCTCTCTATTTCATTACCCTGATACTGCTGCTTATTCATTAATTGCAAATACACCTTATCTATCTAGGAAAGCAGTCAGTCTTGATAGGGCCAGCTTTATTCTGCAGCGACCAATCAGATGTTATGAAAAATATTCTAACAGTAGTAGACCAGTTAAAAGCGTTATCTGATTGGCTGCTGCAAATTAAAGGCACAGGCCCATCTTTGCACCTCTCGTTAAATAAACCTGATTTGTCTAGGATTAAACTGCTTGGGTTATTGGGTGACATCAATTAAACAGTAATCATCCTCATCCTGCACAGTACAGAGAACGTTAGAAGATTTACAGAGGCTTAAATGTAGGTACAAAGTGGAGAGTTGTAGTTTTTAAGCGGGTTTATTTGTAACGGAAAGATGGATTTGTTCTATTTACATTCGGGTGCCAGGAGTACGATATCGGATTAGCAGAAACTTGCATTCTTTTTATCCAATTTAATAGAGGAAACATGAAATCCTACAATGGTTTAATAGGTTTGGAAAAATGAATTTCATTCTTCCCCTTGTTTTGTCTCCACTACGAAGTTGAAGTTAATGATATTCTGAAATGTTGTCACGTTACAGACACATAATGAAATGTAAATAAATATAACCCCCCCCATGTGTACACAAGGTCAGTGCTAGCACTGTGCATGCAAATCTACCCCCCACTCCTGATAAAGGCACATTGTATTGTGGAGGAGGCGGTGAACAGGAAATGCTCAATACAGCCGGCTTCCTGTTCATTCTTCTGAAAGTTAAAGACCTTTACCCTGTGTCCTACTTGGTTGTTCTAGGCCAGTCTCCAGAATGGCTTTAGGAAGGAGGATGGGAACATCTCTGTTGGAGGGTATAATGTTTTACTTAACGATTGAGCCAACAGCAAACAAGGCTGCATTTTGCAAATTTCTACTACAGGCATTTTAAACACTCAAGAGATCCAGGTAGACAATGTCTGGGTCTCATTTTTTAAGTGATTTTTTAATAAGTGGCCCAATCATCCTTTAGGCCCAGAAAGCAAATTGATATGAGCTTTGCTGCACCTAATCTTAAGCCCTCCTTTTACTGGATATGAGCTGTGGATGCCCATCTGTTGTGTTTGAAATACTGATCTTGCCCCCCTTTTAATGAGCGTGACAGTTCATGCTCACATTCCAACTGGTCTGTCTCGGTACAGAAGACATTAATATGCAATCCAGTAGCAGCCATGTTTGTAAAGAACAAGATCATCTCTGGTTGTTCCCTATTATGTTATTAGTTGCTTTTTCTTTTTTGTAGGGATCATCTATGGTTTTCCTACACACTATGTTAGTAAAATACACATTTCCAAAGGTCGGAAATAATCTGTTTTACGGTATTGCATTTTGCATTCACGATTTAAATGGTGCAGCTATTTAAAGATTAATCAGTTCAAAGTCAGCGTCCAGTCGCTTCCCCTCCATGACCCAACCCCCTTGGTCAGCGAAGGTACATAGGGTAGAAGCTCAATGGAGAGGTGTTTTTTGCAGGTGATTTTCGCACCTTTGTAACAATTCTTCTAGCTGGAGTATACTTTGCGTGCTTGTGTTTGATGAGCCTATTAAACAAAGTCATATCATTTTTATTTACAGGTAATGTTGTACATTATTAGTTACTTCTGTATTCTCATTAAAAACACTCACCCTGTCTGTTTCACATGCACACAATGTCCTCCTATCTATCTGTCTCTAACTGCGTAGCCAGTGGGAGATCTAACAGTAATTAGCAGATGAAAGGATGGTAATTAATAAATCAAAACAAAGGCCCCCCCATCACTCCACTTCTGTACGTACATCAAAGGGCTGAACTGCCAACATTTAGGGAACATTTCACTCTTCTCCTGCCACTGATTATTCATTTGTGGGACCCTAAGGACCCTCTACCCATCCATTCGGTTTCGATAGGGAAGCACCAAACAACATCACTGTGCGCCATTACTCTTGAGCAGATTTCAGCAGTCTGTTAAACAGAAGGGTGGATTTTTGTGGCTAATTTATAAAATAAACGACCCACGGATGAAAGTGAAGTGGGAGTTTGTTCTCCATGCAAGATCCACACCTTGCACCGTCCATATTGAGCTAAAATCTGCCCGAGACTGCTGCCTCCAAACAGTCTGATCACTCAATAGTCATTCCCGGTGAGGGGGCCATAGACTGAAAACACGCCCCATGTATGACAGTGCTGGACACATTTTATACTTTCAGTGCTGAATATACTGCAGAATATTGAACGATTCCCAGTTTGAGCAGAAGAAATAGACTTTATGGGTTTTCCTAATTAATCGTTTGTCATTATATTTCTTTTAACACTAAGATTTTTGCTCCAACAGCCCACATTTTGCCAAAACCTCCCTTGCAGAGCTACAATGAATATGTTCTTTAAAAGACACTTTCGAAGGAAGCTCGCGCCAGTCCCTTTAGAACCCTGTCTCCCGCCAACGACGCGGCGTTGCAGTGTAGTCGTCACCACAGGAAAAGCGCGGCGCCGGTCCAGTGCTGGTCAACCCTCCTCTTCTCTCTCCATGCAGCGAAGAACTTCCATAGCTCCGGTCCAACCGCTTCCCCTTAGTTTGGCAACACCAGTTCGTAAGGTTAAAAGAAATGGTCGCCGTAGATCAAGTACGACCGCCCCGGGATTAAGTCCTCGTTTTGCAGTACATAAAAAAGGCGGAGGGAGATTATACAACATTGACCATCAGCTACTGGGTCCGTCTATGCTCCTGGCCAGCTTAATCCACTTTAAGAAAGGTTCAGGGGGAAGAAGGGAAAGTTCAGAGGAAGAAGAGTTGATGGAGATATCGGACGAGGGGATCGATGTGGAAAATCACACGCCAAGGGCTGTAGGCATGGCAGAGGATGAAAATGGATACGATCCTGAACCGTGGGCAGCTTCCTCTTCCTTTGACCATCATGGCTTGTAGGTATTCTGTAAAGCTAGATCATAAAGTACCCACTCCGCTGAACCATAAACCACGTTAGCAGTCTACCAAGATAAGGGGTTCATTGTATCAATAGGACAGGACACATCCCAGGAGCCAGTGGGTAATATTTGTAATGTTTTGTATCAATGTGTAAGGAACTGGCAACCTAAAAGCGAACTTCCCCTATTGCCCCTAATGGCAGTGCAAAAAACAGAACAGGAAAAACTATTTCCTCTCAATATTTATTGACTTGGCTCGCTGGGATGTCGTCTTTGTGGATCTAAAATAAAGTTGTGCGCTCGATGAGTCGCTATATTCCCCTATATTTTGGTGTGAGCTTTATTTTATCTTGTTTGCATATGTCCGCTCACTTGTATTCAAATTCAAGCTCACTGCTTAGAGCGAACAGTTCAAGGGAGGGTCTAGAAAGGTGGCGTGAGCTTAGCGTGCTGTGAGCTTACAGGGAGATTCAAATAAAGTGTCTTTATCGTTTAAACTGGTGCTAATTTGCCCCATACAATCAGAGTTAGCTTCAAATGTTAATAACATCTGAGCTTGGTTGGGGCAATTAGAAGCCATTTTAATAGAGAAGAATGTTTATGAATTCTGGTTAGTGTGTTGTGAGCTCACATTGGTTCCATCCCATTCTATGTGATATATATACTAAGATAAACGTTACTACCGATTTAATAACAAGACGGGGCAGAAGGATTACGGTAAACACAAATTTTAAAAAAGTTGGTATCTAAGAGGTGTGTCCTACACACACAAAACGATAATGGGCAAGTTTTCGATTATGCTTAGTTCCCGACCTATCAGTGCCAAAGGACGACTGGGAATGACGGAACGTTTCCATTGGTCGGTATTGGCTCCCTTTACTTTAAGTAGAGCTAGCCAATCCGAACATGGCTACACGGCCCACTGATCCCCATACCGCATATAGAGATTGGTCAGGTCCGTGTGTGCTGTTCCAACAACATGTGTGCCGACAGATACCAATGTTATCCGATACCAATGTGATCTGTCGGCACACATGTTGTACGATCGCATGTGTATGGCCACGATGGGGATGTATGTGACTATCGCTGTAGTAAGGAGCAGCTGGAGAGCTTTTTCAGGGTTTTTCCCTTCTTTGTGTTTATGACCTACTGTGCTGAACTATTTCAGTAATCTACCAGGATACCGTGGGCTCTCTGTTTAGTTTGGCCACGGAAGACTCTCTCTTCTGGCAGTTGTACCCAGGCACCTGTGTAATCTCCAGTATGGGGGATGGAATCACGGAGTGCTCCCCCCCAGCTCACGTATCTGTTATACCTACTAGCTCACATTTCTCTAACTGCTCCTGGCTACATTTCTATGTATGTATAGTATATTGGGGATGCAGCGCTGTATGTGTATGTATTGTATTTCTTATATAGCGCTACGTATTCCGAACTGCTCTACAATTATTTACTCAAGAGCTTACAATCTAATCCCTTTATGTACACATACAACCTATCAGTATGTGTTTATGATTGTGGGGGAAGCACGGGGAGAACATACAAACTCCTTGCAGACGTGCCCAAGGGTGGAATCGAATTCAGGACTTCAGCACTGCAAGGGATCAGTGCTAACCACTGAGCTACCATACTGAACAATATCAAGGAATCTTTTACAAGACCTGCTACACTCCTTCCTTCCTATTACGTTATCCACATACCTATTGTTACCTATTGATACCTATTTTTACCTATTGATACCTACTGATATACCTATTGATACCTATTGATACCTATTGATACCTATTGATACCTATTGATACCTATTGTTACCTATTGTTACCTATTGATACCTATTGATACCTATTGATACCTATTGATACCTATTGTTACCTATTGATACCTATTGTTACCTATTGTTACCTATTGTTACCTATTGTTACCTATTGTTACCTATTGTTACCTATTGTTACCTATTGATACCTATTGTTACCTATTGTTACCTATTGTTACCTATTGATACCTATTGTTACCTATTGATACCTATTGTTACCTATTGTTACCTATTGTTACCTATTGATACCTATTGATACCTATTGATACCTATTGATACCTATTGTTACCTATTGATACCTATTGATACCTATTGTTACTTTGAGTTCCAGTAAAAATGTAAATGAAAGTTTAATTTAAAATAGGTGGGGGAGATTGATTCAGTGTATCGCTAGCTAGTTCTGCTCTGGGTTAAAGTGACAGAGATTCCCCCCGTGCCTTGTGCATCCATTGTGATGAGTATTATTGGGCTGTACTCGCTGTATTACGAACCCAGGCAAAGGTTCTCACTTTTCACAAGAAATGAGAAATAATGTGAATCAGCGAGTTACCATTTGACTCCGTGTTTAAACTTTAGCGTCTGCAGCATGTGGTGAGTGGTTTACAAAGGGCGATGCATCTAGCAGCCCTCGGTTAATGACAACACCCACATGTAGTTACTTGCAATGGGGTCTATCATTTTAAAGTTGTGCTCTACCGAAATGTTTTCACTATTTACTTCTAATCTGCTCAGTTCTTTGTTCTACATCTCTGGCTGCTGATCCCTTTTTCTTCTCTTGTCTATATCATTTAAAGGGACACTGACGCAGTAGCTGACTCTCCTCTCATTCCCTGACATTGGCAACCATATGTTAATGAGGGGGGAGGAGCCAAAGTAACTGTCAGTTTCCCTTTAAATTGACAGTTTTGTTCTTATTTTGTAGATGATGGATAGCACAACAATGCCCAATGGGTTAATAGAGTAATTGTCATGTGCCTGGACCAATCTAGCCTGGTTGGTTTGAGATTTTCTACAGAATAAATTTTCCTTTTTTTGTTCAAGGATTGGTCGCTCAGGTTTCCCATACAAACGGGTGTTCCTAGGGTTTTTGACACCTGAAACAACCTTTAAATGCCGCCTATAGGGGGGGGGGGGGGGGGCGGCACGTGAAGCAGACATGGCTTCATCAGAGAACATAGTCATGGCTTGTGGAGGTAGGTGGGGTGGGCTGACTAACACTGACTGGTGGACTGGAGGGCTGATTTAACACTGACTGGTGGACTGGAGGGCTGAAATGCAGTATTGCAGGTAGATTTTTTTAACTGCCGCCTTTTAAGTGTTCAGCAGGAGTGCGCCCTGAGCAAAAGTTTGTTTGCTTCATGGTAGGGGCACCCCTGCGTACAAACAACGTGCACTAATGGGAGTTTTCTGAGGAAACCCAAGAGGGAGGTGGCACAAAGTTGTCAGGGGTCCTTGTTGCGTATACAGAATCTTTTGGTATAAACCAGGATGTTAATCTAGGTACACACAGTAGATAAATGTGCTTTGGAATGATTGTTATATGAGGAGGAGGCCACTGAAATTTGGAGTTAAAAACACGGATCATTTCTGAGACTCTGCACGTGATGTCCTGTCCATTGGTCAGGTAGGGCAATAGCATCCCTATAGCACAAACTATATAGGAAGAAAGGGGCCAGTAGTACCGTGCATAAATATAGGAGCCTAAAAGACTATGCTCAGGACAGGGACATATACAAAGGGGGACCAAGGGCGCGCATGAGAATCTGCGGGCAGATACTGAATGTAGGACATGGCAGTAGGAGCAGGAGGAAAAGTGGTGGCAATAAATTAGCAGAAACTATATAGGAAGCACGGAGGGCATAGGGGGACAAACGTGCAAAAATAACAATCTATTCAAGAAACTATATAGTAGACAGCGGGCGTTGAGGTGGCCAGTAAACATAAATATAGCACTGAGACTATAGTCAGGCAACGGGTCAGTAGGGCCGGGTGCACAATATATCAGAAACATATAGGCAGGGCAGTAGGGAAACCATGCACTGGAAATATAGCCAAACACTATATAGGGGGTCCAGGGAGGGGTGCAGTAGTTGTCCATTAGCATAAAGTAAGATAGACAGAAACTATATAGTACAGGGGCATATACTGAAGCCAATTGACTAATTATAGGCAGACAAACTATGAGTGAGTGGACTGTGCCACAATCCGTATAAATAGTGGTCAGGGGAGACTATGATATAGGACGCGGCGAGTAGGCATGCATCAATATATACAGAAACTTTTATGGACCAGGGCAGTAGGCCGATACATAACATATGAGCAGAAAACTATATAGGACAAGGGGGCGTAGGGGACAAGTGCATAAAATCATCCACCGTCATACTAACGTGCTCACCGGCCCAAGAGTATGCAAAAAATGACTTGGACCAAAGTTCAATACTGTTGGTGAGGAGGCTGACAGTGTACTTCCTGAGAGCCTTCGCCTGGCACAGTGTCTGACCGGGGAAGCGGGAGCACAGCCCAGACTCCTCGAGTTGTGAGGGAGACAGGACAAGTCCACTCCTCCTCGGTCGGTGCTGTGAATGGAAGAAATAATGCCTTACATAGACGGAATGACAAGGGAGAATCGACGCCCTATACTCTATCTAGCGATAGGGGGAAACTGAAGGAGAGGGGGACAAGGGGGGCGGCATAAACTTGGCGCGGTGGCTTGGGCCCGGGTGGTGTCCCATGATTGGGATGGTGACATGGTGCTGACTGCAAAATGTGGAAGTGATACGGTCAGGTGCAGGAGTGAAGCTGACGGACAGGAATAATTCGAGCAGAGAATCAGAAGAATGACAGGTGGACCATGGTTATGAGCGCTGCCTAGGGAAGTACACAGCGCCAGAATTTCAATATCTACACACTATGCAAAATAAACATGGAATAAATTGCAAAAATTCTCATGGAAGCAATTCCTATCAATTTCCTAATGTCAACAGTGTCCCATTTAGGACTGAAGCATAATTAACACTTGGGGGTTTGCACTAAATCTGATGGGAAAATTGATGGAACAGAAAAAACACGGATCATTTCTGAGACTCTGCACGTGATGTCCTGTCCATCATTTTTCCCATCAGAAGTTGCCAACCCAAGTGTTCATTGATGCTTAGTTAAAGGGGAACTGTGACTTTAGGTAAATTGATAGGAATTGCTCCCCTGAGAGTTTTTGCAATTTATTTCCATTGTTTATTTTGCATAGTTTTGAAGATATTTACATTTTTGTGTGTGATATGGCAGCAGCATCACCAGGTCCCCTGCACTTCCTGCTTCCTGCTCTGAAACCTGTCAGTCAATCTGCCCTGTGTCTCCTCCCCTTTGCAGCAGCCC
>JAACNH010000157.1:215263-227172 GCA_019447015.1 Hymenochirus boettgeri | reverse complement strand
CTGCTATATTTATGCACTGTCCCTACTGCCCCTGTCCTATATAGTTTGTGCTATATTTATGCACTGGCCCTACTGCCCCTGTCCTATATAGTTTCTGCTATATTTATGCACTGGCCCTACTGCCCCTGTCCTATATAGTTTGTGCTATATTTATGCACTGGCCCTACTGCCCCTGTCCTATATAGTTTCTGCTATATTTATGCACTGGCCCTACTGCCCCTGTCCTATATAGTTCGGAAGGTGGAAAGAGGACAGGGGGTGAACATTAGTACACATGGTGGGGGGGGGGTCACAAGGGCTTAGAGAGAGTGGGGAAAGGTTGAAAGCAAGTAAGGAGGCGATATATTCAGCACTCAATAAGTTAGCTGGCTAATAGACCGAGGGACCATAACTTTACTGACAAGCCAAATGACCGCGGACTGTTAATTGTAATGGCAATTATAATGTAAATTACACACATATACTCCCTAAAGAGCTGGATACGTTTACGGGTGTTATACACAAAGTTGTTGTTGTATTTATAGTTTGCTCGAATTGCTATTGGATTTTTTTTTTGCCTTCCTCCTGTATTGCTGTTGGGGGAGGGAATAAAGGTCGACAGATGGACGTATGTCTTTTATACAACCTCCAATACTATTTTCTATATACTGTTAATACAGACATTATGGGTAGGGTATAAGGTTTGGACTAGATGTCGTATGTCTTTTATACAACCTCCAATACTATGTTCCTAGTAACTGTTGACACATTAATGGGTAGGGTTTAAAGTTTGGACTAGACGGACGTATGTCTTTATACAACCTCCATACTATTTACTATGTAACTGTTATACAGACAGTATTGGGGAGGTAGAAAGGTTTGGACTAGATCGACGTATTTCTTTATACAAACTCCAATCTATGTTACTATGTAACTGTTTATAACAGAGCTTATGGGTTAGGGTATAAAGGTTGGACTAGATGGACGTATGTCTTTATACAACCGTCCAATACTATGTTACTATGTACCGTTATACAGACATTATGGGTAAGGGTATAAGTTTGGACAGATGGCATAGTCTTTATGACAACCTCCAATACTAATTTACTACTGTAACTGTTATCAGCATTATGGTAGGTGCATAAAGGTTGGGACTAGATGGACGTAATGTCCTTATACAACCGCCAATACTATGTTACTATGTAACTGTTAACAAGACATGAATGGGGTAGGGTATAACTGTTGGACTAAGATGGACGTATCTTGTATACACCCTCCAATACTATGATTAACTTAATGTAACTGTTTGAAACATTATGGGTATGGTATACAGGTTTGGACTAGTGGACGTATGTCTTTATACAAACCTCCAATACTATTTACTATGTAACTCTATATACAGCATTATGGTATTGTATAAAGTGGACTGATGGATGATGGCTTTATGCAACCTCCAATACTTATTTCTATTGTAACTGTTATACAACATAGGTAGGGGTATAACGTTGGACAGATGGACGTATGTCTTTTCTACAACAACCTCCAATACATGTTACTATGTAACCTTTTATACAGACATTATGGTAGGGTATAAAGTTTGGACCTAGATTGACATAGGTCTTTATACACCTCCATACTATGTTACTATGTAACTGTTATACAGCATTTAGGGGGTAGGGTATAAGGTTTGGACTAGATGACGTATGTCTTTATACAACCTCCACATACTATGTTACTATTTCATGTTATACATACATTATGGTTAGGGTAATAAAACGGTTGGACTAGATGGACGTATGTCTTTATCACAACCTCCAATACTTGTTACTATTAACTGTGATAACAGACCTTCTGGTAGGTTATAAAAGTTGGACTAGAGGACGTATGCCTTTACAACCTCCAATACTATGTTACTATGTAACTGTTTATCCAGACATTATGGGTAGGTTAAAGGTTGGACTAGACGGACGTATGTCTTATAAAACCTTCCAATACTATGTTCTATGTAACTGTTATACAGACATTATGGGTAGGTAATGAAGGTTTGGACTCAGAATGGATGTTGTCTTTATACAACCTCCAATCTATGTTACATGTAACTGTTATACAGACAGTATGGGTAGGGGATAAAGGTTGACAATCTGGACTACTTCTTTATACAACCTCCAATACTATGTTACTACTATTAAACTTTTTATCCAGACATTATGGTAGGGTATAAAGGTCGGACTAGATGGACGCTAGGTCTTTATATACAACCTCCACCTACTATGTTACTATGTAACCGTTATAGCACAGACATTATGGGTAGTGTATAAAGTTTGACTAGATGGACATATCTTTTATAACCACCTCCAATACTATGTTTCTATGTAACTGTTATACAGACATTATGGGTAGTGTATAAATGTTGGACTAGATGGACGGACTGTTCTTTATACACCTCCAAACTTGTTACTAGTCACTGTTATACAACATTATGGGTAGGGTATAACGTTGACTAGATGGAACGTATGTCTTTATACCCACACCAATAATATGTTACTATGTAATGTATCAGCATTAATGGCTAGTGGTATAAAGTTGGACTGATGGAACGTATGTCCCTTTTGATACAACCTCCCATAACTATGTTACTATGTAATGTTATAATACAGACATTAGGGTAGGGTATACAAGGTTGGTACTAGACGGACGTATTCTTTCATACAACCTCCATACATGTTTAAACTTATGTAACTTGTTATAACATCATATGTGTCGGTAGAAAAGGTTGGACTACGATGATGTATGTCTTTACAACCTCCATACTAGTTACTACTATGTAACTGTTATACAGACATTATGGGTAGGGGATAAAGTTGGACAAGATGGACTACGTCCTTATACAACCTCCCATACTATGTTAACTACAATGTAACTTTTACAGCTGTATGGTAGGTTAAAGGTCTGACTAGATGGACGGAGGTCTTTATACAACCTCCAATACATGTTACTATGTAACTGTTATACAGACATTTGGTTTAGGGGATAAGTTTGGACTAGAAATGGAGGACGTAAATGTCCCTTTATCAACCTCCAATACCTATTTACTATGTACTGTTATAAAGACATTATGGTAGGGTATAAAGGGTTGACCTAGACGGACGTAATGCTTTATTACAACCTCCCATACTAGTTACTAGTCACATGTTATACCAAGACATTATGGGTAGGGTATAAGTTGGACTAGATGACGTATTCGTTAGACAACCTCAATACTGATGTTACAATGTAACTGTTATCCGGCATAGGTAGGGGTATAAAGGTTGGACTAGATGGACGTATGTCTTTTAGACACCTCCAATACTATGTTAAACTATGTACCTGTATACAGACATTATTGGTAGGGGTATAAGGTTGGACTAGATGGACGTATGTCTTTATACAACCTCCATCTATGTTACTATGTAACTGTTTATACAGACATTAGGGTAGGGTATAAATGTTGGACTAGAGGACGTATTTCTATATACACCTCCATACTATGTTATATGTAACTGTTTATACAGACATAGGAGGTATAAAGGTTGGACTAGCTGGACGTTGTCTTTATACAACCGTCCAATACTATTGTGTACTATGTCACTTTTATACAGACAGTATGGGGTAGGGTAAACTGTTGGACTAGATTGATTTACGTCTTTATTCACATCAATACTTTGTCACTATGTCAATCATTGACAATCCCGTTCAAAAACACAAACTTGTATTATTTAGTCTGCTCGTTGATAGTACTCCTACAAGCCTTGTAATATGGAGATTCATTATAATGTTTTGGGCTTAATCACGTCCAAAGATGACTTTTATTCTGACACCGCTCCTAGATATTGCTTTATATCTGCCTGTGTGGCTTGAGTTTTGGGATTGGTATAACCATTTATTAGAAGGCTGATTGCCACACTACACGCACAATGTTGTACAAGATGGTTAATGGTCCCCATTGTCATTTTTCGATTTTTATACATCTGCTATTTGTTCCTGAGTCTTTATATTTAAAATATATTTACAATTTTCCGATCTAACGCTTTTCACCCCCCCCCCCACCCTCCAAAAAACCCCCCAACAACACCAGAAACCCAGTAAATGAAGCAGGTTTCCTCCGTTTCCTCCCGCGATGGGTAAGAATGCTGGGCATTGTGGTCGGCTATAATAGTGATCTTCCACGCTGACCACTCTTTGTGATGAATAATGTATGTGCCCTTTCAATTGCTATGGTTCCTGAGTGGCTTTTTAAAGACCTCAACTGTCCTGGTATCGCCCATTTATTTTCATTTCCACATCCCTATAAAGACACAAGACTAAATTGATATCTGTATCCACCGGTACTGTGTCTCCTAAGCAAGTCCGTACGTGTTGCTTTGTTGGTCCTGTGCTATTTGATATTTAATAGCTGTGAAGAAAGGCCTGAGACCCGATTAATGCTTGGGGTCTTTTTAACTAGTTTCCTGGTTTAATCTTCTTATTGTGGGTCACTTACCCCTTTAACTGCTCTCTATTTTCATTAACCGCTGATACGCTGCTTGCTTATTCTTAATTGCAAATAGACTTATCTATCGAGGAAAGCAGTCAGTCTTGATAGGGCCACAGCTTATTCTGCAGCGACCAATCAGATTTTATGGAAAAATATTCTAACAGTAGTAGACCATTAAGTGTTATCTGATTGGCTGCTCTGCAAATTAAAGGCACAGGCCCATCTTTTGCACTCTCGTTAAAATAAACCTGATTTTGTCTAGGATTAAACTCTTGGGTTTATTGGGCGACATCAATTAAACAGTATCATCCTCATCATGCACAGTACCGAGAACGTTAGAAGATGTCAGAGGCTTCAATGTAGGGTACAAGTGGAGAGTTGTAGTTTTTAAGAAGCGGGTTTTTTGTGTAACGGAAAGATGGATTTGTTTCTCTTTACGATACATTCTGGTGCCAGGAGTACTATAATCGGATTAGAAGACCTTGCATTCCTTTTATCCACTTTAATAGAGAAACGTGAAATCCTACAATGTTTTATCGGTTTGGAAAAAATGAAATTTCATTTTCCCTCTTGTTTTTGTCCCTCCACTACGAAGTGAAGTTAATGATAGTCGGAAATGTTTTGTCACGTTACAGACCTAATGAAATGTAATAAATATAACCCCCCCCCTGTGTAACCCGGTCATGCTGGCACTGTGCATGCATCTAACCCCCCTCTGAAAAGGCCATTGTATTGTAGAGGATGCGGTGACAGGAAATGCTCATACAGCCGGCTTCCTTTTCATCTCTTCTGAAAGTTAACCTTTACCTGTCCTACTTGTTGTTCTAAGGCCGTCCCTCCAGAATGGCTTATGAAGGAGGATGGGAAAATCTCTTTTGTGAGGGTATAAGGTTTACTTCCGATTGAGCCAACAGCAAACAAGGCTGCATGTAGCAATTCCTACTACCGCAATTTTTAAAAAACACTCCAGAGATCCAGTTAGACAAAATGGTCTGGGTCTCATTTTTTCAGTGATTTTTTAATAAGTGGCCCAATCTCCTTTAGCCCAGAAAGCAATTGATATGAGCTTTGCTGTACCCCTAAATCTTAAGCCCTCCTTTTACTGATATGAAGCGTGGATGCCATCTGTTGTGTTTTGAAATACTGAGCCTGCCCCCTGCCTCACCCTTGTTATTAGCGTGACAGTTCTCTCACATTCCTACTGGTCTGTCTCGGTAACAGAAGACATTAATATGATGGAATCCAGTACAGCCTGTTTGTAAATAAACAGATCATCTCTGGTGTATCCTTTCCCTATTATGTATATATAGTTTGCTTTTTCTTTTTTGTAGGTATCATCATGGTTTTTACCTACACACTATTTTAAATACACATTTCCAAGGGCGGAAATAATCTGTTTTACGGTATTGCATTTTTGCTTCACACGCTTTAAATGGTGCAGCTAATTGAAAGATTAATCCAGTTCAAAGTCAGCGTCCAGTCTCTTTCCTCCCTCCATGACTCCAACCCCCGTGGGCAGCGAAGGTACATAGGGTATAAGCTCAAGGAGAGGTGTTTTTTTGGCAGGTGATTTTTCGCAACTTTGTAACAATTCTTCTAAGCTGGAGTATACTTTGGGCGTGCGTTTTTGATCGCCTATTAAACAAAGTCATAATAATATATTTTATTTACAGTAATGTTGTCATTATTGTTACGTCTGTATTCTCATTAAAAACACTCACCCTGTCTGTTTCACATGCACACAATGTCCTCCTCATCTATCTGTCTCTCACTGCGTAGCCAGTGGGAGATCTAACGTATTAGCAGTGAAAGGAAAATGGTACTTATAAATCAAAACAAGGCCCCCCCATCACTCCCACTTCTGTATCGTACATCAAGGGCCAACTGCCAACATTTAGGGAACATTTCACTCTTCTCCTGCACTGATTATTCATTTTGAGGACCCTAAGAAGGACCCTCTACCCATCCCTTCGTTTCGATAGGTAAGCACCAAGCACCTCACTGTGCGCCATACTCTGTGAGCATATTCAATCATCTGTTAAACAGAAGGGGGGATTTTTGTGGCTATTTATAAAAAAACGACCACTATGAAAGTGAACGTGGGAGTTTTGTTCTCCATGCAAGATCCATCCCTTGCAAACGTCCATATTGAAGCTAAAATCTGGCCCGAGACTGCTGCCCTCCAAACCGTCTGTCAACTCAAGCGTCTTCCGTGAGGGGGCCATATACTGAAAACAACGCCCAACTGTAATGACAGTGCTGGACCACATTTTTATACTTTCAGTGCTGAATATACTGCAAATATTGTAACGATCCAGTTATAAGCAGAAAAAGACTTTATATGGTATTTCCTAAACACTAATTAAAATCGTCAATTGATCATTACTATAATTCTTTAACACTAAGATTTTTTGCTCCAACAGCCCACTTTTGTTGTTGGCCAAAACCCTCCCTTGCGATCTACAATGAATATGTTCTTTAAAAGACCTTTTCCGAAGAAGCTCGCGCCAGTCCCCTTTAGAACCCCCTTTGTCTCCCGCCAACCGAGCTGCTTGCAGTTGATAGTCGTCACCACAGGAAAGCGCGGCGCGTCCCAGTGCTGGTCAACCCTCCTCTTCTCTCTCCTTGCAGCGAAGAACTTCCATAGCTTTTTCCGGTCCAACCCTCTTCCCTAGGTGGGCACACCAGTTCGTAGGTAAAAGAAATGTCGCCGTAGATCAGTACGACCGCCCCGGGATTAAGTCTCGTTTGCCAGTACATAAAAAAGGCGGAGGGGATTATACAAACATTGAACCATCAGCTTACTGGGTCCGTCTATGCTCCTGGCCAGCTTAATCCCTTTAAGAAAGGTTCGGGGGAAGAAGGGAAAGTTCATAGGAATACCGAGTTGTGAGATTCGGACGAGGGATCGACTGTGGAAAATTCACAACGCCAAGGGCTGTAGGCATGGCAGGGATGAAAATGGATACGATCCTGAAACCGTTGCAGCTTCCTCTTCCTTTGACCATCATTCTTGTAGTATTCGTGTAAGCTAGATCATAAAGTACCCACTCCGCGAACCATAAACCACGTTAGCAGTCTACCAGATAGGGGTTTCATTGTTCAATAGGTACAGGACACATCCAGGAGCAGTGGGGTATATTTGTAATGTTTTGTATCAATGTGTAAAGGACTGCACCTAAAAGTGGAACTTCCCTATTGCCCCTAAGTGGCAGTGCCAAAAACAGAACGGAAAAACTATTTCCTCTCAATATTTTATTGACTTGGCTCGCTGGATGGGGTCGTCTTTGTGGATCTAAAATAAAGTTGTGCGCTCGACGATCCTATAATTCCCCTCATATTTTTTGGTGTGATCTTTTATTTATCTTGTTGCATATGTCCGCTCCTTTGTTCAAATTCAAGTCTCACTGCTTAGAGGAACAGTTCCAAGTGAGGGTCCTAAAAGGTGGCGTGAAAGCTTAGCTTGCTGTGAGCTTACAGGGAGATTCAATAAATGGTCTTTTATCGTTTAAATGGTGCTAATTTTCCCCCTCACAATCAGAGTTACTTTCAAATGTTAAATAACAGCTGACTTGGTTGGGGCACACTGAGCCCATTTTTACGAGAAGAACTTTTATTGAATATTCCGCTGGTTAGTGTGTTGTGAGCTCACATGGTCCATCCCATTTCTGATTGATTATATACTAGATAACGGTACTACGATTTAATAACAGGACGGGGCAAGGATTACCGTAAACACAAATTTTAAAAACGTTGGTATCTCAAGAGGTTGTTCCTACACACACAAAACGATAATGGCAGGTTACCGATAATGCCTTAGTTTCCCCGACCCTAAGCATGTGCAAAAGGACGACTGGGCATGACGGAACGTTTCACATTGGTCGGTATTGGCCCTCCTTTACTTTAAGTAGAGATATCCCAATCCGAACATGGCTACACGGCCGCCTGATCCCCATAGCCGCATTAGAGATTGGTCAGGTTCGTGTGTGCTGTCCCCACAACATGTGTGCCAACAGATACCAATGGTTATCCGATACCAATGTGATCTGTCGGCCACACATGTTTACGATCGCAAATGTGTCGGGCCCACGATGGGGATGTCTGTGACCTATCCGTGTAAGGAGCAGCCGGAGAGGCTTTTTCAGGGTTTTTTTCCCTTCATTGTGTTTATGACCTACGTGCTGACCTATTTCGTAATCTACGCAGTATCCCGTGGCTCTCTGTTTATTTTGGCCACGGAACTCTCTCTTCTCTGGCAGTTGTACCCGGCCCTGTGTAATCTCCGTTATGGGATGGAATCACGGAGGGCTCCCCCCAGCTTCACGTACTGGTTATCACCTACTAGCTCCCATTTCTCTAACGCTCCTGGCACATTCTATGTATGTATAGTATATTGGGGACGCAGCGCGTATGGGTATTATTGTATTTCTTATATAGCGCTACGTATTCCGACGGCTTTACATTAATTTACTCATTCAAATCAGTCCCATGCCCCGAAGATCTTACCCGTCTAATCAACATATATTTGACACATACCCCTATCAGTCATGATATTTATGAATTGTGGGGAAACCGGAGTGCCCGGAGGAACCCACGCAAGCACTGGGATAACATACAAACTCCTGCAATACGTGTCCCAGCACTGCAAGGATCATGCTAACCACTGACGCGCCCGTGCTGAACAATATCAAGGAATCTTTTTACACAAGAAGACCTGCTACACTCCTCCTATTATTTTAGCCACATACCTATGTTACCGATTGTTACCTATTGATACCTATTGATACCTATTGAATACTATTGTTAACTTTGAATACCTATTGATACCTATTGATAACCTATGTTACCTTTGGATACCTATTGAACCTCTTGATACCTATTTGTTACTCATTATACCTATTGTTACCTATTGATACCTATTGAACCTATGATACCTATTGATACCTATTGATACCTATTTTTTACCTTTGGATCACCTATTGTACCTATTGATATCCACTTAATTGTATACCTATTGATACTATTTTTACCTCGTGATACCTTGTTACCTATCTGATAACCTATTGATACCTATTGTTACCTATTGATACCTTTGTTTACCTATTGATACCTATGTTCCTATTTATCCTATTGAAACCTATTGTTACCTATTGATACCTATTGTTACTCGTGTTACCTCTTGTTACCTATTTGATACTATTGATACCTATTGATACCTATGTTTGTTACCTGAGTATTGATACCTATTGTTACCTTATTGTTACCTATTGTTTACCTATTGATACCTATTGATACCTATTGTTACCTATTGATAACCTATTGATTACCTCATTGATACCTAATGTCTATTGTTACCTATTGTTACCTATTGTTACCTATTGAAATACTATTGAATACCTATTGATACCTATTGTTACGTTTAGTTCCAGTAAAATTTACATGGAAATTTTTTTAAAATAGGTGGGGGAGATTGATTCATGTATCCTAATAGCTAGTTCTGCTCTGGGTTAAAGTGACGCGATTCCCCCCGTGCCTTGTGGCATCCATTGTGATGAGTTTATTTGGCTGTACTCGCTGTATTACCGAACCCAGCAAAGGGTCTCACTTTTCATCAACTAAGAATAAAATATGTGAATCCGCTATTTACCATTGACGCCGTGTTTAACTTTTTAGCGTTTGCATCATTGGTGAGTGGTTTACAAAGGGCGATGCATCAGCAGCCCTCGGTTAATTACAACACCCAATGTATGATCTTGTAACAATGGGGTCTATCCTTTTTAAAGTTGTGCTCTAAGCTTCCGAAATGTTTTTCCACTATTTACTTCTAACTCTGCTCTGCTCGATTCTGGGGTGTCTACATCTTCTCTGCTGACCTTTGCATTCTCTTGTCTATATCAAAAATTTAAGGACACTGACGCATAGCTGACTCTCCTCCTCATTCCCTGACATTGGCACCATATGTTATTAATGAGGGGGTGTGGACTATTTAGTCCCCAAAGTAACTGTCAGTTCCTTTAAATTGGAACAGTTTTGTTCTTTATTTTGTAGAGGTTGGATGGTTGTTTGGATGGATGTACACACAATGCCCATGGGGTTAATAGAGTAATTGGCATGTGCCTGGCCCGGAATCTACTAGCCTGGTTAGGATTGTGAGATTTTTCTACAGAAATAAATTTTCCTTTTTTTGTCAAGGATTGGTCGCGGTGGTCAGGTTTCCATACAAACGGGTGTTCCAGGGTTTTTGAGGCACCTGAAAACCACCTTTTAAATTGGGAGCCGCCTATATGTGGTGTGAAGAGTATGGGGGGGTGGGACTTGCGCCGTGAAGCATCACGCGTGGGCTTCTTCATCAGATGACATATCCTGGCTTGTGGAGGTAGGTTTGGGTGGCTGAACGAACACTGACTGTGGACGGAAGGCTATTTGAACACTGACTGGTGGACTGGAGGGCTGAAAAGCAGTATTGCCGAAGTAGAGTTTTTTGTTTTGGTAGCCTGGTGGGCCCCGGCCGTCCTTTAAAGAAGTGTCACAGATGGCCCTAGCAAAAGTTTGTGTTTTGCTTCATGGTAGGGGCCACCCCTTCTGTACAAACACACGTTCACAAGGGAGTTTTCTGAAGGAAACCCAAGAGGGAGGTGGCAACAAAGTTGTCAGGGGTTCTTGTTGCGTAGACAGAATCTTTTGGTATAAACCAGGATGTTTAATCTAGGTACCACAGAAGATACTGTGCTTTGGAAGGATTTTATATGAGGAGGAGGCCACTGAAAATTGGAGTTAAAAAACACGGATCATTTCTGAGACTCTGGCACGTGAGGTCCTGTCCGTTTTCCCCATCAGAAGTTGCCAAACCAAGTGTTCATTGGATGCTTATTTTTAAAGGGAACTGTTACTTTAGGTACATTGATAGGAATTGCTCCCTCCCCTGATTAGATTTTTTTTGCAATTTTTTCCATGTTATTTTTGCATAGTTTTGAAATATTTCCATTTGTGTGTGTGATTGGCAGCAGCATCACCAGGGTCCCCTGCACTTCCTGCTTCCTGCTCTGAAACCCTGTCATCAATCTGCCCTGTGTCTCCTCGCCCTTTTCAGCAGCCCATGTCCACCCCTCATGGACCCCATGGTCCCCAAAAAAATCCTTGCAGGCCCCCCTTGTCCCATTCTCTTACAAGCCCCAATATTGATAGAGAAGCTGTATCTTCCCCTTACCAGTCTCTGTCAGTACTCTTCACACAGTCCATAGAATTAGAGGGACTACCCTTTCTCCCTCACCACTGAGGAGTCCTGAGGCTGTTGCCCCGGCTAGCACTGTCGAGAACCCTCAGTAATGTCCGTGTCAGCCTCCCACCCATTGAACTTCTGGTCCAAGTCATTTTCTGTATATCTTGGGCTGTGTGAGCACGTAGAGAGGGTGGATGA